>JAVYIG010017203.1:0-27383 GCA_035222895.1 Strongylocentrotus droebachiensis
TATCTATTTGTGACACTGGCAGGACACAAATTCTTCTTCCTCTTCTTTCTTTCCTTTTATCTTCTCTTTCCCTTTCCTTCTCTCTCTCTCTCTCTCTTATTTATTTTTTTGGCGGGGGGGGGGGGGGGAGGGAGGAGGCAAGAGCCCTTCGCCCCCGTTTCCCTCTTTTCTTATTCTTTTTCCTCTTCTTCTTTCCTTTTATATTTTCTTTCCCTTTCCCTTCTCTCTCTCTCTCTCTTTTATTTATTTGTTTGGCGGGAGGAGGGGGGGGGGGGGGGGGAGGTAAGAGCCTTTCGCCCTTCCCCCGTTTCCATCTTTCCTTCTTCTTCTTCTTTCTTTCCTTTTATATTTTCTTTCCCTTTCCCTTCTCTCTCTCTCTCTCTCTCCTATTCATTTGTTGGCGGGGGGGGGGGGGGGGGGGGGGAGGAGGCCAGAGCCCTTCGCCCACGTTTCCCTCTTTTCTTTTTATTCTTATTCCTCTTCTTTATTTCCTTTTATATTATCTTTCCCTTTCCATTTCCCTTCTCTCTCTCTCTCTTATTTATTTTATTGGCAGGGGGGGGGGGTAAGAGCCCTTTCGCTTTTCCCCCGTTTCCCTCTTTCCTTCTTCCTCTTCTTTCTTTCCTTTTATATTTTCTTTCCCTTTCCCTTCTCTCTCTCTCTTATTTATTTTTTGGCGGGGGGGGGGGGGGGAGGGGGGTGAGGAGGAGCCAAGAGCCCTTCGCCCCCCCCCCCCGTTTCCCTCTTTTCTTCTTATTTTTCTTTCTTTCCTTTTATCTTCCCTTTTTATGCCTCCGTTACGAAGTAGCCGGAGGCATTATGTTTTCGGGTTGTCCGTCCGTCCGTCCGTACGTCCGTCCGTACGTCCGTACGTCCCGTTCTCGTGATCGCGTTATCTGAAGAACCGATTGATGGATTCCTGCCAAACTTTGGTCATGTAATGTATCTTGCAGAGCCGAGGAACTGATTAGATTTTGGGGTCACGAGGGTCAAAGGTCAAAGGTCACAGGGCTCATTATGTATGCAAAAACAGCTCGTGATCGCGTTATCTAAAGAACCGACTGATGGATTCCTGCCAAACTTTAGTCATGTATGTATCTTGCAGAGCCGATGAACTGAGTAGATTTTGGGGTCACGAGGTCAAAGGTCAAAGGTCACAGGGCTCATTATGTATGCAAAAACAGCTCGTGATCGCGTTATCTGAAGAACCGATTGATGGATTCCTGCCAAACTTTGGTCATGTATTTATCTTGCAGAGCCAATGAACTGATTAGAGTTTGGGGTCACGAGGTCAAAGGTCAAAGGTCACAGGGCTCATTATATATGCAAAAACAGCTCGTGATGGCGTTTCTCAAGAACAGATTGATGGATTCCTGCCAAACTTTGGTCATGTATGTTACTTGCAGAGCCGATGAACTGATTAGATTTTGGGGTCATGAGGTCAAAGGTCACGTGGCTCATTATGTATGCAAAAATGGCTTGTGATCGCATTATCATTAGAACAGATTGCTGGATTCCTGCCAAACTTAGATCATGTATGAATCTTGCAGAGCCAATGAACTGAGTAGATTCTTGTGTCATGAGGTCAAAGGTCATGGGCTCATTATGTATGCAAAAATAGCTTGTGATCGCATTCTCATTAGAACTGACAGATAGATTACTATTAAACTCAGGACATGCAGAGCCAATGTACTGAGTATATTTTAGGGTCATGAGGTCAAAGTTCAAAGGGTCATATATGTATATGAGAAATTGCTTGTAATCACGATATTTTGAGAACCTGTTAATGGATTACAAATGAACTTGAATTGAAAAATTTCTTCTGTTTTGGTTGGTAAAATTGCTCTATGACGGAGGCATCATTTTCGACTGCGCGCAGTCGAATTCCATCTAGTCCTTTCCCTTTTTTCCTTCTCTCTGTCTCCCCATCAACATAGTAATAACGAAAGAGAACACTCTGTAATCAAGACCATTCCATTTATTTAATACATTTTCGATATACTTAAATTGGCAACTATTACCTTCTGTCCCAGATCCTCATTTTAAACGACTGATGCGAAAGACTAGTCGACGCACCCTTTCGAGAAAAGCCCCCCCTCTTTTATCGAAAGGGTGTGTTAAACGGTACTCCGCTCTCAACGCACCCTTTCGAGAAAAGCGGGGGGGCCTTTTATCGAATGGGTGCGTTGAGCACACACACCGCGCCGCGCCGCACCGCACCCTTTCGATGAAAGCCGGGGAATATATATATACAGTAAGATGTTTTTCAAGGAATATGGCACTGCTCTCTTTATTGTTTTGCCTAATGTCAAAGATTCCAACACCCCCCCCCCCCCCCCCCAAGTGCTCTTACCCCCGAGAAAGTGATAGAATGATAACCCAAAAAAAAGAATAACATAAGAGAAGGTGATAGAAAGAAGAAATAAAGAATAACATAAGGAAAGACAAAAAGAGAAAGTGATAGAATGATAAAAACAAAGAATTACATATAAGAGAAGGTGATAGAAGGAATAAACAAAGAAAAACATGAGGAAAGACAGAAAGAGAAAGTAGAATGATAAAAACAAAGAATAATATAAGAGAAGGTGATAGAAAGAATAAATACAGATAAACATATGGAAAGACAGAAAGAAAAAATGATAAAGAATAGATAATGGAAAGATATAGAAGAGAAGATGAAATGGAAAAACAAGGAATATAAGGAATGGTAGGAAAAAGATAGAACGAAAGAAACAAAAAGTTCACTGGACTGCAGCAGCCACAGCATAAAAACAGCTGATCGAAAAAGAATTTTGCATCAAATTGCCGCGCATGCGCATCAACCAAAACACGCCAAAACATCACTGAGCTTTGTCAGTCGGTGATGTATCCGCACAAGTATAAACGGGTGCGCGAAACATCGCAATTTTTCAAAATAAGGTATTTGATAGTATAAATGCGCCTATTGACTGCTATGAGAGGCATCGCTGTTTCTATAGGCTCAAGGGGACGTTAAATCCTGCTATGACCCTGAGGCATCACGTGATCAACAATCTGACATCCGTGCGCCATTTTGAATGTTTTGCTTGAAATAACTGAAACAAAAAATGTTCTTAAAAATCACCTTATTTAGTTACGCTCGTGATATTTAGCAGTTTTAACCTTTGATTTTATTTACAACATTTGTGAATTTTTTGTCTTATTTCCTTAACCCTCCTTGATTTTTAGGCTCATTCTTTGAATTACTCATTAAATTGAAGATGCATCTTTTTTTGTTTCCCTTTCTTGTTTCCTTTTTTCTTCCTTTTTTCCTCTATGTCTTTCTGTCTTCACTTTTCTTACCTTCCCGTCTCAGGATGGTCTTGTGGAGGGTCTACCGGTCTGGCCTGTGATATACTACTGTATCCGATGTGGAGATCTAGACGCTGCTAAGATCACAACCAGAAGTGCTGCGTAAGTTCATCTTCGTAATCTTCACAGTCACGTAAACCTTAATGGGCAACCCAACCCTTGCCATAAATTCAGTTATGTGAAAGCAGAAAATGAAGAGAAACAGGATGGCGAAAGTTTTACTTTATCTGGCCAATAATAAAAGATTTATGAATGTTTGAAATATGAGATCACTATAACTATTCCAATCTCAAATTGGTAATTTTGTCAGTAGATTGTTACATTGTCACAGACAACTCTCCTGTTGGTCATGTACAAACGTATCATTAATTTCTGATTTTCTCCAAAGTGCCTTGCGCCACTGCTCATACATAATATATTATGGATGATATAGTAGGTCCTCTAAAAGGGAAATAGCCTACCGAGTCATACAATTTGAACAAAATAACATTTTAATTTTTTGTGTGTCCGGCACTACATCACTGTGAGATGACAGATTTAGCCAATTTTAATATTTTCTTATAACTTTTTAATTTGTTGTCTAATTTTGTTCGCAAATCCCCAAATCAATCACAATTTGCATAAATTCCCTAACTCTTATGTACATTGTTGCAATTAACATAAATCCTGAATAAGTTGTGATCAGTCGCAACTGTCTATAAGCTAGGCGGGGCCATGCTATATTGTTTAGAGTTGTTTGCTCTTAAGGTTGGATTTCCTGTTGATCCCTTACAGTCTTCCTGGATTTGATATTGTGAGTGCTGGTATTTCCTCCGATATGAAATCAATTCTTAAAGGTGCCATTCAGCTTAATTTGGGCTATTGTTTCATATCCATATCAGTCTAAGTTTTGACAATGTGACTGCCAAAGTTAACGAGGGAAAATGAAACATTTCTTGAAACTGTCAAATTTACAGGGAATTACAGCCATGATTTTGACTTGAACAACAAAAGAAATAATATTCTAGATTTACCAGCCAATCATTACTTTGGTTGATGTTTTTTTTCTGAGTTATCCAGAACCCTTGAACTTTCCAACTCCTATATACTGTCTCTGCTTGGCATCAGAGATAAGTTCAAATTCATCTTGTATTTCCTCTTAAATTTTGTTTTAAAGCCAGGGTCTTGGTGAGTTCAGTGAGTACCTTGAAGAATACATGCAGAATGAAGATAGAAGGTAAGTTGAAATCTTCAAGAGCCTAACCACAGAAACTATTCATATTCAATTGATGTTTGTGTACATCTAAACATCAGACACATATCATTTTGGCTGAAAAGTGATAGTTTCAATGTTGAATTAAAACATCGTATTTCATCAGTTTTCACAGACTGTAAAGAATATTTCTGTCTGAGCAACATTTAAATGTGGGTGGGTTTTGTTTTAATGTAAATGTAGGTTAACAGTATACAGGTACAGGCAAACCCGCTTTAGCGACCACCTGTATAGAAAGACCACTTTTTTTTTTTTTCCCTTGAATATGGCTTCTCATTGATACCTGTACTAAAGGAACCTGTACCGTAATTAACGGTGTATTAACCGCACCTTTTTGCCGCCAAAAAAAATTCAAAGTCGGGGGGTGCGGTTTATACACGGTACACCCAAAAAAAAAAAAAAAAAAAATTTTAAAGTTTCGATTTATGCCCCTCCACCTGGCGCTATGCCTGACAATGTCTCCCAGCTCAGTAATCGGTGTGTTGACTCACCACTCGGAAACTAGAACAACACTCAAATTTGTCTGAAATCTTGGTTTGAAAGTAATCTTTCTACTGTTTTTTTGTTTTTTTAAGGGCAAAAAAGAGGGGTGCGGTTAATACACGAGGGCGGTTTATACAACGTTAATTACGGTACTTCAAGACCATCTGCCTATACTTACAACTTTTCATGTTTCCCTTGAGCGATCTTTATAAACACTGTATATCCTCTCTGATTATTCATAAGACAATGGATATTCTACTTTAAAATAACAAAAATATCAGTATGGAGTTTGATGAGCTACATTGATTTGTTTCTTGATGTTTCTACAGGTTATCACCTAGTACTGAGACCAAACTGAGACTGCACAACAGGAGAGCTGTGAGGAACAGTACAGATCCATTCAAGAGGTGAATACTTTGATAACTATTTTTAATCTGTTGATAACTCTCAAGATGAAACTGTCTGACCTCATTTGATTGCAATATTCATGTTTCTTTATAAATGGAAGAAAAGAGAAGTAATATTGCAAGTAATATAGTAGTATAAGCAGATTTAACTATCAAATATCAAATATGCAGGCCTGATAGTTACCCTATTTAAATCGGTTTCCAGATTATTATTATTATTTTCATTTTTCCCCCTGATTTTTCCCCCTGATTTTTCCCCTATTTTTCACCGATACTTCTCGGTTTCGTTTTTTTCTGGGACGCACTGTATAACTGAAGTGGCTACCCTTGGTAAATAAAACGTTATTAGTATTCTTATTATTATTATTATTTATTATCTCACATTGTGTTTCATGGTGCCCCTCCTTTGATTTGATGATTGATTTATACAGGGCTGTGTATTGTCTGCTAGGACGGTGTGATACAATGGACAACCATGCTGAGGTTTGCGAGAAGACTGAAGATTACCTATGGCTCAAGGTCAGTCACATCAAGGACACTTTAGTGAAAGGGGACTGTGTTGTCTGAAATTTTATTGTCTGTGCCACCAGGATTTATGAGTTCATAAATGCTGTTTGAGTCGAACGCCATAAGTAGAAAGAAGAAAAGAAGTTAATGTTATTCTCCATGTGTATGCTACATTTCTAATTGATTACTACTAGTTTGGATATTGCTCTGCCATAGGCAAATGCCTTTTGGGAACCACAGTTTTTAGACAGCTTCCCTTGTCAAATACTTTGTCACCCCTTCACATTTTGTGCGGGTAAGCCTGAATCCGATGACCGGGGTAATAATATATCTGTAAAGCGCTTAGGCACATCATTGGATCGATGTATTCAGCGTTTTATAAAAACTGAATATTATTATTATTCATAAATGAAATGCATTCATCATGTTTCATTTTTAATACTTTTACATTTATAATATCTAATTATAAATTCAATTCAATTTATTTCATAAAAATCACATGAGTAGAGATATATGTGAGAAGCTTGGAGGATCAACACCCTAAAACCCCTTTGGCTTGAGATAAGAGGGGATCAGGGGCCCGTTTTATAAAACTTGTTATCTATAACAACTGCTAAATTTCTATGACAAATTTGCTTTCATCCAATCAGATGCCATGATTTCAGTAGCTTATAACAGTAGCTTGTAACTTGTTATCTTGTATTTTGTTTACAGTTAAGTCAAGTTCAGTTTGGTGAGTCGCCATCATCATCTAGTAGTAGCAGCCAGGCTTCATCAGATAGACTGACCCTCCAACAGCTACAAACCACACTCCTGGAAGAATATGGAGAGAGCCACTTTAGTGCACATCAGAACCCATACCTATATTTCAAAGTGAGTAATTGACTCAGTTTACCTGAGATGCAATACGAAAGCAAGATTTAATACGAGGAACATGTGGAGCTCTTGTTTCAATTCCAACTTGAGGGATAAGGAAGTAGGGGATAGTTACTTCAGACAAGGCCTTTAAACATCCTTGCTCAGAAATGTTTGGATACATCTTATAATCTTGACCTACACAGAATACATGTCTTTTGCAATTACAAGTTATCAAGTTTAGCTTCCACTCAAATTCACATAAGAAAATAAAATGATCTGTCTGTAAAGAACTTGTTTCCTCTTCTGTTAATTATTTTGTATGTTTTCCTGTGTAATGGGTTATTACTTCTTATACAACGCCTACTAAGATTCTTGCAACCTCATTGGTCAATTCTTGATCACATGACATGCGCTAAAAGTACCATTGAACGGCATCATTCTCCAGCAGTGCAATTCCGTTTGATCCTTTCGCACCATTGCACTCTGACGTCACTAACGATGTACAAAGTATATGGTGAGCTAAGTGACGTCAGAGTGCAATGGTGCGAAAGGATCAAACGAAATTGCACTCCGCGTAACAATAAACATAAAAGTTGGTACGCACGGCGCATGGTACGCGCGTGGTTTGCTGCCTGCTTAATAGTGCGCGCTCACTATCAGCAATTTCATCAATTGAAACAAACACAAAATCGCTGAGATTTAGGCCTAGGAAAACTGTTTTAAGCCCGTTAACGTCCGAGGTGTTGTATAAAACAAATAGTGAATGGTCTTTATTCGTGCAATGGAACAATATTTAGCATTCGGTGAAAGATGAGACGCTCCATTCAACTCTGCTGCGCCTCGTTGAATATAGCGTCTCTTATCTTTCACCTCGTGCAAAATCTTGTACCATTGCACTCATGACCATTCACTATTTGTATAATATGCTATAACATGTTGAGTTTTGTTTTACATCACACAATGTCTTATGTATCAAGATATCTGTTAGTTGTTTCTATCATGTGGTATGCATATGTTTGCTTTTTATTTTTCGTAGATCCTGTTTCTGTCAGCTCAGTTTGAGGCTGCTATAGAGTTCTTATCCAGACATGACAGTGGTCTTCGAAGCCATGCTGTACATGCTGCTATCGTTCTACATGAGCTAGGTCTCTTAGCGCTACCTGATAACATACAGGCTCAGCTGTGTAAGTAGCCATTGGCAGTTCTTAGAATGGTCATTTCTAGGTGAAATTGCCTGAACAGTCAAACCTGTATATTAATTTAAGGCCACCCAAGGGAAACACAAACACTGACTTCTGTAGACTTGTGGTCTTTCTAGACAGGTTCTTCAACACATGTTTCCTTCTAGAGGGAGGTAATACAGGTGACCACTATTTTATAGACAGGTGGCTTTTATATAAGGGTGGCCGCTAAGAGAGGTTTGACTGTATATAGAAACCATTATTCATTCCCACAGAGACACCTGTATTCTTTTGTTTACGTGTAATACATTATGGAATGAGGTATGATGTATTTTGTTGCAAAGGAAATAGAGCATGTTTGGTGATATTCCAATGGGTAGGTATTACTGCAGTGTCATCTTGCATGGTTATCAGTCATTTGAACTCATCAATGTAGTTCTTGTTTGAGAATCTTCACAAATCTTCTTTGTCATTTTATACCAGAGAAGGGGGAAACCTGTTTACTGAGATCATTTTCGCTGTGGCTTCCATTGAATAATAACCTAATGTAGGCAGACTTAAGTGGAAGACCTGTTGCATCAGGTCAGACACCATTATAATCTTGCTTTTGTGACTTGGATAGGGGTACAGTAAAGCAGGCATTGAATGTGATATAGGCATAGGAAATGAAGTGTAATTAAAGCCCTCAATTTTTGCAATGAACTAACAAAATTCTTAATGTGAAAACGATCGTCTAAATTGCAGATGGTCAAATTTGCTGAATGCACAGAAACGTTTAGGAATACATGAATTAAACATTTTCAGGACTCCTCAATCCTCCCTCTCTCTCAAATGGTGCATTCGCAAGCCTACTGTATAGGAATACATTAATTATCTAAATATTTGTACCCATTTGTCTTTTTCCAGTGAGTCGGGATCCCCAGGACCCACTTCCTATGCATAGACTCAACTTTGTTCGTCTTATCAGCATGTACACATCCAAGTTTGAATCTACTGACCCAAGAGAAGCTCTGCAATACTTCTACTTACTCAGGTAAGATACATTTATCACGGTTTTATCGATAGGATTGATTATTTGATTATTTCAGTATTCTCCTTCTTGGCCTTCTTGGCCTTCTCCAGTGCCTGTGCCTTGGCCGCCTGTGCCTTGAAAATCACTCATTTTCGTGATTTGTGTACAAAAAAATGGAGATCTTTGTTTCTTCTGTGAGTTTCAGAAACAGTCACTAAAGGTCTGTATGTTATTGTGTAGATTTGACTATGTCTTTTGCATAATTTTTTGTCAGGAATCTCCGGGATGCAAGTGAAAAGAGTTACTTTGTGCGTTGCCTGAGCGAGCTTGTAATTGAGACGAGAGAGTTTGAGACGTTACTAGGGCGCAGGGAGAGGGATGGAGCTAGGAGACCAGGAGCAGTCGACAAGTTCCAAGTGGATACTCAGAGCATCATTGAGACGGTTGCTATGGATACAGAGACCAAAGGATTGTTTGAAGATGCCCTGAAGCTGTATGACCTTGCTGGGGTAAATTCAAATAACATTACAATATCAAGAATCAAGATTTGACTTTCAAGTTTTATTGTCCATTTAAAATCCAGAAATTTGTTTCAACAATCAAGTTTTACTGTCCATATAAAACACAGAAATTTGTTTCAACAGTCAAGTTTTATTGTTTATATATAATACAGATATCTATTTTCCACTGGTGTTTCATAAAATATAAACGAAGAGAAAACATTGAATCATGTGCTGAAAGCCAAGATTAACGCAGGGAGTCTATGAGTAAACACCCTTCCTGCTTTCTGCCGATGGTAACAAGACAATAGTCGGAGTCACATCATGAATGCATTCATACATGTACAGTAAACTGGAATAGATGAAAGCAACTAGCAAATATCAATTCATAAATGATATATCTATTTTAAGTGTGAAATGATCTGATATCTCCATATTCTATTATTTCAAGTCTCCTTAAATTTGTTGAAAAAAATCAGGCCAGTAAAATTTGTTTATAAATGCTGTGCAAAATGCCTTGAGGTCTAAAGTAGTTATATTGTGCAGATTATCATTTCCTGTACATTCTGTGCTAGCAAAAACAATGGAGCCATTGGACCACTTTTACACTGACATTACTGTTCAGCCAATATGTAGCTAGTTATGTTACATTGGGATTTAGATTGATACATGGTGTTTTGAATTGAGTGTAAGATCATCTTGACAATATACAGGATGTGGGCCGACTCTGTGGGGGCAGCATTGAAAGGGTTTAATGCCATTGTTATTAAACTCCCATGGGACTACCAGATTGGTTGGTAGTAAAGATTAATGGCCAGGCTAACAAAGATCTCTCACACAAAGGATACCAGGATGTAGTAGATCATTAAATTCCAGATTTCTTATATCAGTAATGCTCTTTTGACTTGGTATGGGGAAGTTCACTCAGATCTCAGTCTGTAAGCATCCTGATTTTCTATCTCTGACTTGCTTGGAGAAGTTCACTCAGATCTCAGTCTGTAAGCATCCTGATTTTCTATCTCTGACTTGCTTGGAGAAGTTCACTCAGATCTCAGTCTGTAAGCATCCTGATTTTCTATCTCTGACTTGCTTGGAGAAGTTCACTCAGATCTCAGTCTGTAAGCATCCTGATTTTCTATCTCTGACTTGCTTGGAGAAGTTCACTCAGATCTCAGTCTGTAAGCATCCTGATTTTCTATCTCTGTTTTTTCAGAACACTGACAAGGTTCTTGAGCTGATGACCAGACTTCTGAGCCCCATCATAGCATCATCAAACAGCCCACAGTCAAACAGAGAGAGACTACAAGCTCTCTCTATCGGCATCGCAGAGAGGTACGTGCATGTAACAGGAATCTAGAGAATGTTATCAGTGTCATGAATTGACTTATGTAGCTTTTGTTTAATGTCTGCCTGACTTGCATACCTGGTTACCTGACATAGCAACCAGGCATGCAGTCAGGTGGTAGATTGCTTTACCTCTTATTAATGTGATGCAAAAAATGTTTTGTACTTTGCTGATTTTGTTTTGCTGATACGTAACATTTTCTTGTGGATGTGTAGTTGTAGAATTGCTACATGTAATTTTCACTCAGATTAGTTAAGTCCAATGATGAATCTTATCCTTGCGCTCGTAGTGTCACCATCTCCCTTTTAGCTGCACCTTTTATTGAGGTTGTGGTTTAGATGAGAGAGGCGTGGTGCAGTGCTTGACAATTAAAGGCCCCCTGGTTAGGAGTGTCCTTTCTGTAGGACGTCTTGACTGGGGGCTGAGGACTCAACTTACAAAATGGATTACATTTTATTTCATGTAGCAAATCATTGAGGGGGGGGGAGTAGGGGTAGAAGGAGGATTCTGTGGATGAGTAGCTTAAGGAGTGAGATTGCTGAAAGTGGAATCGATCCCGAAATTACTTTAAAGAATATGGGAAAGAGAGTTGTGGCATTCCATGGTCGCCAACGTCTCATGACATGGCACGTGAAGAAGAAGAAGAATTTTCACTCTGCTTCATTACATCCACTTACAAAACAAGTGTTGCATAAAGATTGCCTTTCATAATATATGTCATGAAATGCTTTTTACTAAGGTATGGTATTTGTTCTTGACTTTGTTTTGCATCCTTTGTGCACTCCTTCTTTTACCTGTACTTCCTATATTTTCTTGATACATCAAAGCAAGTAATATTCTTCATTGCTTTTCTTAATGCAGGTATCAATCAAAAGGTTTGACAGGAAGTCCAGCTAACACCAAGTCCTTCTATCTCTTGCTTGACCTGATGACCTTCTTTGATGCGTACCACAATAGAGATCTGGATAGAGCATTAACGGTTAGTTCTTCCTTCCTAGGACAATAATTTATTTGACATATGTTGATATTCTCAGTGATCTGTGTTTTGGGGGATTTATGTTGGATGGAATCGTTGCTAATATAAAGGTATTTAATGCATGTATCGTGATTTCTAGTTAGTGAATTATTTTCTAATTCCATTTGCATATGAACTTTATTGAAATTAGTCAACCAAAAACATTCTTTCAATCACAAGAGGGTATGAGGAATATACACAGGGTAATGTTTCCAAATTTGTGTGATATTACTCAGATCTTTTTCTGATACTTAGTCTGATTCTCTGTCTCAAAAGGGCTTTGCTTTACCCATCCAATATAATGCATGATAAATAAAATTGAAATAGATTAGTTAAGTCCAATGATGAATCTTATCCTTGCGCTCGTAGTGTCACCATCTCCCTTTTAGCTGCACCTTTTATTGAGGGTGTGGTCTAGATGGGAAGGGCGTGGCGCAGTGCTTGACAATTAAAGGGTCCCCTTGTTAGGAGTGTCCTTTCAGTAGGACGTCTTGACTGGGGGCTGAGGACTCAACTTACAAAATGGATTGAATTTTATTTCATGTAGCAAATTAAATTATTTGTGCTAGTGTTTATCACAGTTGTAAAAGCATTGATAAAGAAATAATTCAGATCTGCCAAAAGAGAATATTTGAATTTAATAGACATTATGATTATTTAGAAGTATTAGGAACACATCATTAAATGAATATGGATTTGAATGAATGAAATGGATTTCCAGCGTATTCAAGACCTTGTGTCTGATATTGCATTCACATAGATCCATTTAAGTTCACCTTTTGAGTAGATGTGTTAGGAGCAACCACAACAAAAAGAGAAGGAAAGAAAATAGTATAAATTGCTCTGAAAATGATGTAATATAGGCTCATTATGCATGTATTTCTTAACCTATGCATGAACTAGAATGTTCTCTCTTTGTAATAAGAAGGAAAGGTGCTGAAACTAATTTTCTGTGGATATGTTCTTTGCAGACGATCAGTCAACTTCAGCTGATTGCCCTGAGCCCGGAATCAGTAGATGACCGAGTCCATGGATTCAAGCAGTACACGGATGAGGTAAGCATGGAAGATAAAATTGATGAGGAAGGGTAACAGACCTGCCAACCAGTACAACCAGTACGATTTTCCTCAATAAAATATGATTTGGTGGTGGTATTTTGTGTGTGTGTGTGTGTGCCATTTTTAATGGCAAAATGCCCATTCTGTCCTGTAAATTATCCTACAAGCATCTCACATCGGCAATTTGGGGATATTCATTGGTTCATCGAACACACCAGTCATGACGAAATCATGCATATTCAACCAATGATCCATTAAAAAAAATCCTTCCTGTATGTAGGAACTATAAGAGGCATTGATCCGCGTAACAAAGGAAAGAAGGCTACTGTTCTATGAACATCGTTCTAAAATGATGAATATTAATCTAGTTGTGAACTAATCCCTTCAGCCTGTGCTGCTGGTTGGTTTTTATAGACCAATTAATGATTTAACTTTTTTTTATTTTTGTATAAAATAATCATGATTACTTCTTGTTTGCAATGGTTGAAACCTCGTCTGTCTCAAGACTGCATGTTTTTTTATTGTGATGAATTTACTCCTGTGCAAATCATTTCATTACATGACCAGATTCGAAGAACTCTTCCAGACGTTCTGCTAGCTACCATGACTATCCTCTACACCAAGTACTGTTCATGCCGTAGCAGTGGAACTCAGAGCCCTCAAGCTAGGGCAGGCCAACGGCATGAGAATGGAGGAAAGGAATCAGTATGTATCTCTTACACTTTCTTTGTCATCTTTTATTTCAATAGGCCATTTTCGTAATGTAACCAAATTTAATGCAAAAGTCTTTGTGAAGTGCCTCAAAACAAATTATTTCACTCAACTGATAAGAGTAATAGTATTTCAATAGACAGAATCCCAACTGCATACATTAATTGTTGCCAGGTTGAACAAACATTATGGCTTGACCTACCTAGCAACACTTAATGTATGCAGTTTGCAATCCGACTGCTGAAATACTGGGTTACATTATTCTCTGTCTCAAAAGGACTTTGCTTTACTCATCCAATTGAATGCATGATAAATAAACTTGGAGTAGTTAAGTCCAATGATGAATCTTATCCTTGCGCTCGTAGTGTCACCATCTCCCTTTTAGCTGCACCTTTTATTAAGGGTGTGGTCTAGATGGAAGAGGCCTGGTGCAGTGCTTGACAATTAAAGGGTCCCCTGGTTAGGAGTGTCCTTTCTGTAGGACGTCTTGACTGGGGGCTGAGGACTCAACTTACAAAATGGATTGAATTTCATTTCATGTAGCAATTTATATTATGTATTATATATTATGTAATGTAACCAAATTTAATGCATAAGTCTTTGTGAAGTGCCTCAAAACAAATTAATTCACTCACCTGATAAGAGTACTAGTATTTCATTAGACAGAATCCCAACTGCATACATTAACTGTTGCCAGGTTGGACAAACATTATGGCTTGACCTACCTAGCAACACTTAATGTATGCAGTTTGCATTCTGACCACTGAAATACTGGGTTACATTATTCTCTGTCTCAAAAGGACTTTGCATTACATTACAAAAATGGCTTATTTTGCAGTTTCGATATATTCTCCCTTATTATTTTTCTGAATTAAACAAATTCCTGTAAATTTCTTTTTCTCTGTGTGCGACAAAATTGCTCACAAATATTTGCTCACTCTAGAACAGTCTGAAGTGAAGTGTTGCATTGAATCAGTTAACACATCACCAATAATATATACTATTTTCACTTTATAAGTAAAATCATCGTAAGGAGACATAAACCAGCTACATGTAGTACTGCTCACAACACTTCTAAATGAATATACTTTTCTGATTATCATGATGAATCTTTCCACAAACTTAAAATTTTGGCCTCTAAGAACTATATTTTGATCATTCAGAACCCTTTTGAACAGCTATTAATTCCCTTTCTCTTGTCAACCTCTATTCAGTTCCTAGCACATCTGAGGAAGCAAGCTAAAGCTCTCATCACCTTCGCTGGAATGCTGCCTTATAGAATGCCAGGAGATACTAATGCACGCCTCGTTCAGATGGAAGTCCTCATGAACTGACAACATTGGAGACGGTCCTACAGGATGCTATGAGATAACACATGCCTTGAACAGATAGAAGTCATCAAGTTTAAAGAATGCCAGGACATACCAACACATGCTTTATGCAGATGGAAATCCTCATGAACTGATATCTTCAGAGACAGTCTTAGATTATGCTAGGAGAAAACAACTTGGATTTAAAGAATACTAGATACCAAGGCAAATGAACATTTTTGTGAACTGATGACTTACAACTTTTCCTGGCAAGTCTACAAGATTGTCAGAAGAGACTATTGGTATTATTATCATTAATTGTCCAGCATCACCTGTGCCTCAGAAAATCAAACTTTAAACACTGTGACTCGATGGCGAATCATCTTAAGCATAACAGGAATTCATAAACACTCACTCTCTTTGTATGTGACGATAGTCGTCTTAGCATTGATGAAGATGAAAAATTGCTGTTTATAATTTACAGATTTACAATTGTATCACATTTCCTATTGTATTTTTTTACAATTTCACAAAGATAACATCCTAGGCATGAAATGAGTTTAAAAAGAATTGGAAAACTCTACGACGATTACCTCTCATCATGAAGAGTATATTTCTTAAGATTGGTCTTTTATTTCTTTATTACCTTTCCACCTATTCTCTGTGCTAAACCCAAAATGTTCAAAAGATATTAATTTGATGGATTAGTGATGACTGTGCTGATATACTTTAAAAGTGAACTAGAAGATCTTGCAAAGAAATTCCAGTGAAAGCATTTCCAAGAATCAAATACAACTCGATAAGAAACAGATATAATCCAGACTTTTGAGCATCAATCAATCAATGGGAAAACAGCTGAGAAGAAGATCAAACTTATCTTTCATTGACATCACGGACTGTGAATCCCATGGTTAGCTGTTCGAATCCCGCCGCAGCCCTACTAACCTTTGGCAAGACATTTATCTACATTTGCCACACTCGACCCAGATGGGAACCTGATAGGAATTAATACCTTGAAATGCTAGAGCACCATAATGGCAGCTATGCTTAAGCCAGGGTAATAGTTGTGGAGCGCCAGGAGTGTCAAGTTTTGAAGATACAAGCGCTATACAAGAACCCACTACTATTATTGTAAGAATTATACATTCATTTGGTATTCCACTAATTTGTGAAAAACAAATCTGAAACTTTTACAGTTGAGGCAGTACACCTGTTATTCACTAGTCAACAATATTTTGTGGATATGTAAATCATGTGGACTATGTCTTGTGTTTGTCAGATAAAAGAAGAATCACATCAAGATTTGATGTAAAATGCTTTGAAAAAGTGAATTTTGTTATTAAATATTTCATAAAAAAAGATAGAATTTGTTGTGCTTCAAGTGTATGTCGTTGCTTTCCTACCTCTTTTCATTAACGCCTCATTTTGCCTCTGAAGATTTTTGTGTGAATACAAGGTAGTTCTGTGCAAACTATGTGGAGACCGATTTTGAATAGTATACAAATATATACTATCTTGAGAGGTTCTGCGCAAGAGGTGACTCCAATAGTACTATTTGCTGAGGGGCACAGCCCCAAAGTAAATGGTACTTTTGGATTCACCAAATTCATCCTGCATCAAAAATTTACTTAAAAGAAGAAAAAAAATTAGAATATAAAATATTGAAATTTGAAGAAAAAAAATCAAATTCCAAAAAAAAAATTCTAAATAGTACTTTTTCAGAGCAATCTTAAAACAATACCAATACATTTTGTATGCAGGATATAATATCTTCCACTTTACAAAAATACTGAATTTATCTTACTATACCGTCTATTTTATGTTTTTGTTATTTTTTTATGGTATGTTTTCGGGTTGTCCGTCTAGAACCGATTGATGGATTCCATCCAGGTTACAGGGCTCATTATGTATGCAAATATAGCTCGTGATCACATAATTAGAATCGATGGACAGATTACCATCAAACTCTGGACATGTATGTATCTTGCTGAGCCAATTCTGCCTGTCTGTCTTTCATTGTCTAATTTATTCTAGATGGCTACAACTTTCACTCTTTCACTGAAGTCTGAATAAGATGCTTCAAATCATGAGACAGGGAACAAACAGATTGCCATAATAACAATAACTTTATTTGCAGTGAAGTATAAATACAATTTATTTACAATCAAAGAATTATTACAGAATCTCAAAGAGTTCAATCAGTTAGAACTGTAGAAAGCAAGTTTTGAATACATTTAGCAAACTGTTCAAGAATAGTACAACACAAAATTCTAACATGTCATTTTCAAACATCCCACTCTATTAATCAAGATAATCACATTAATATAGAAACTATTCCAGCTTTGGAGGAGATAAGTTAAAGGTACTATGTCCCATTTGCAGGCCAAAAAAATGAAGAAGTTAAATTCCAACTGCATTTGAAAGATAATACTAATTTAGAACTTCCCTAAAAAAGGTGGGACTTGAAAATGTCTTCAAGTGGGAAAATAACGACTATTAGTTGTCAAATCGACATAGGGGCTATAGAGCCAATAAGTAATAATCTTCATTTTAAGACAATTCAATCAGTTTAATTTTGGCCATCACAAGAAGTGGGTTATTGATGTAGACAAATGCAAATGTAGCCTTTACAACTCATTTCATGTATGTTATTACCAAAGAAGAAAGAAAGCCAGTCAGTCACCCGATAGTGTCTGACAGTGAATTCTAGCAAGTAAACGGGTTTCCTTGCATAATTTGAATATGAGGACACTGCTAACGTTTAAATTTCACAGATAGGACATACATGACATAATTCATAATTCCTGCAAAGTTCTACAGAATTTGAGGTTGGCTGCAAAAGGGACATAGTACCTTTAACAACTTAGTGGTTCATCTTGACTGATACACTGAAGCACTGCATGTCATGGAAACATGAATATTTATTAGATGCTGCTTGTAAGTATCGGCTTGCATGGTGATGTAGATATACAGTAGGCTTGCGGGTGCACCATGTGAGAGAGAGAGGGAGGATTTAGGAGTCCTGAAAAGGACTGTTGGTGTAGTCTTGAAAAAAACTGTTGGTTATCTTTCTTAGCTTATAGTTCTAAGGAGAACTTAGCGCTTGGAGAGAATGGGTGGCAGGAGTGGCCCGACGTTTCAAACAGGTTGACTATTCACCGTCGTCCTCCCTCTCTCTCACATGGTGAACCCGCAAGCCTACTGTATATGAATATTTGTTTAGTTGAGAGAGACCAATGAGTACCCCATGTAATCATAGTTATTACTTCATGCCTCAAGAGGATTCCAAAACTGCATTTGAAATCAATGAGATTCATCCTACTGGATATCTCTCATAACTTACAACAGAAAGTTGATGGGGAGTAGAAAATTATTATGAAATAGATTGGTCCTTGTCCTAGAAATGAACTGAAGTGAAGTGGGATGCACATGATATAATGAGGAAGATATGCTTGAACTTCTAATACACATACTACTAATATATAATGTCATCTTCACTGCAAAAACATCTGAATTTAAACACTTATTATACAAATAGTACATATCTACATCTTTTAAACTTGAGTAAGTAACACAAGATATATACTATGGGTCACCAAAAACAAAAACCAGATTCAATCCTAAATATGATTGCAATCAGTACATTTATATTTATTCATAGATACTCATATAACAGTCTACCATGTTTTCTACAGTTATAGGTTTACTTTTAATGGACTCCAGCATGGTTTAGCAAGCTAAGAGCAAACATTTGAGCATTTAGGGCTACAGAATTGCCCTTAAAAATGAATATAGTCCTTTCTTTTAAATTATCATAATCTATTTACTTTTAGAGGTTGAAATGTTTTCATCAAATTTATTGGAAAAACAGGGTTCTGGGTTGAAAAGAAATCACCAAATAGAATGTAAATGTCACTATTCATGAACACATTTCATCAAGTGTGTTACATTTCACTTTACAAAGAATGAATTATTAGAGCTAACCAGAATAATCAAGGTCATCTTTATTTAGGACGGAGTACTGATTACATTTATCAAGGTGTAATATTTGTAGTTTAATGTCCAAT
This sequence comes from Strongylocentrotus droebachiensis, assembly GCA_035222895.1. Lineage (NCBI taxonomy): Eukaryota > Metazoa > Echinodermata > Echinoidea > Camarodonta > Strongylocentrotidae > Strongylocentrotus > Strongylocentrotus droebachiensis. The sequence goes on from JAVYIG010017203.1 coordinate 19,037, forward strand.
TATTATGAGAGGTAAAGGTATACTAATAGTTTGGTGGCATGAACATTATAATCACTACTATGGTCAAGCAAGGCAAACAACTCGATTCAAACTTGTCTGTTGTGCTGCAAATTAATTAAATTGTGGTGGGACTCACATTTTTCAGTTAGAGAGAAAGAAGACGAGATTTTAAAAAAATAATGAAAATCATTAACCTGTAACATGTACTTTGTGGCACTGACACAATACATCATCCTTACTTTCAAATACATGCAAATCTACAAGAAATGAGTTTGTATGCAATGCATTGAATCAGCGCATCTGCACTGTCCTCTTAAATATTTTTTTTTAATAGCTAAAACAGGTTTTAAATATGACATGCTTATCAGCATTTTTACTTGTGTCACAATCTAGTAAGGCACAGAAAATTAAAATGTCAAGTAACTTCAATCATATACATGTACATGTAATGATACCATGTTTGGATAGTATAATTGTAGTCCAAGAATATTGTTTTAACAAAACCAAAAAATGTTACTGCTGAAGTGTAAAATCATGCAATTCTCACATCTTCATTCCTGCTTGTGGTGGTTTATGTTCCAGGGTAATCAATGATTTTGAATCATAGCTATTACATTAACAAGTGAGTTGCTTCTTCTGTGAATACAGATGAGGGCTGAATTTCACAACTCGTAAACCTGGATGTATGGTCGTACACAATATAAACTTTGAGGTTATTCCTGCTGCATATATGCATATAGTTTGTTCTGAGGCTGACAGTTGCTAGCACAAATTGAATATAATGTAAGTAACCAGGCTATCATTAAAACAGCAAGTTTACACATTTTGATAAGTTTCATTTAAATTTTCTTGAAGAAGACTTAAATTTTCTTGAAGAAGACTTAAAAAGCTTATATCAGAATGTCCTAAAATTAAATTTTAGCATTTCAGGAGAAAAGAGAGGGTACATATATCAGATTGCAAATTTACGACCAAAATTAATGTTAATTTCTGGCATAGAACCACCCTCCCCCCCCCAAAAAAAAAAAAAAATTACTATGCGATTGTCCCTTTATACTACATAATTGTACAGTCCTCGGTCACATACAGGTATGTCCTACCAGAACAGGTTACTTCAACTTTACCCCCCCGTTACTACTACTACTACCCCAACACTTTCCTGCAATACCTGGATGAAGTTCCTTCACATTTGATGTGCATATTTACCACCCTCTGTAAGTTATACAAAGCAGAAAAGTTAAAATGCAGAAAGTAAAACAAACTGCTATCACAAGACATCGTTAGCATTTTGAATAAGGATTCATTTACATCTTGCCTTTCTTCAGCAAATTAACATGGAAAACATACATCTCACTCAACATGGACATTTGTTTTTAAGTTCTGTGAATCCAAAGAATTGAGTAAAATTGCCACTTAGTACAAAACACATTCCTGTTCTTCAGCATAAGTACAAACAAACGGATAAATACATTTCTATGAAATGTTACCTTAATGTCCCTCCATCACAACATTTCAATTTACAGGAGTACTGAATACCTATGATAGATCTATCAAAGAAAGAAACACTACTACTGATAAAACTTCAACTGGACTAAAAACCTGAATCTGTTATGACGATCCCGTTGCTTCTGTAGGCCCTGATGTTGATGTCGGTGATGACCCTGATGCTGGTTTGGTGGATGAGGATGATGATGATGGTACTTTGGTGTTGTTGACAGTGAATGGAGTTACTATCAGATTGTCACCCATATCGATACATGTACCTTCCTTGTCCTGTACACAAAACCAATCACAAATCATATCAAGTATGTCACATATTTACATTCTATTAAACTAGAAAACTTCAAATTTCCATTATTAAAAGTATTTCCTGAAAAGTAAACCAAAGGTCTCACATGTGACAAGATACATTGACAAATGATTACATTTATTCACTGATTTCTGTAAATTGCTATTTTCTTACTTATGGAAGATTTATATTTTGTTTTCCCTTTAAGTTATGCATTTCAAACACCTATCTTTTCCAGATGAAATACATGTAAAACTATTTCCTCACGCATGTCAATTCTTAAGGGCAGTCCTGTCATTTCAAAAAGAAAAGACAGTAATTTGAGCTTCACTTCATTTTGAAATATATTAGGAATTGATGTTTGAAAAACCTATGATTAAGAAAAATCCTTCATCTCTCTTTTTAACATTGGCTGTGAAAGCTGTATTGCCATAAAATGTCCCAATGTAATGGATATGATTATCACTATAGTACAACTTACCGCTCTGTAATCCACCATTAATTCTTTGAATGCTACAAAGTCACTGAATGTGTAGAGAATCTCAAAGATTTCTCCTTCCAACTTGTCTTTCCTTTTCCTATACATGGAGGGAAGTGAAATGATTAGAAAATACTTTGCAACATGATAAGATGGGATCAAAAACACATATTTTGGATAATAAATCATAATGATAAATAATTTTCAATCATATTGAAGTCTTTTGAGATGAAATAAATAAATCAGATTATTTTTTTTCAGATGAAAAAATTTCATCGTATTACACCAAATTTACAAAGCATAAAACTTATCAATATTTTATTCTATTCATAGCAGCAGAATATATAACTGGTTAATTTATATTAAAAATCCATTTCATTTTATTTTATTGTACATATCCTTCACGTTAATGAAGTGTGTGCCCATTTTTATCTCTTAATTTAAACCTATAAAATATTCAAGGGCATTCCAACCTCCATAACATTTTCTAAAGACAAGAGTGAACAAAAATTGGAAACAAATTTGCAAAGAATTGGCACACACACAACAAAAGCTGTAACTGTTTGAAAGCTGTCATCACTAGATGCATGAGTGCCTTGAATTGGCAAGATGGTCTGATAACTAATTATTATGTAACTGAGGACATTTCCCAGGTCTCTCCAGAGTGCCTTTGACTTGAGGCTCTATACAAGATAAACATTTAGACTTTCATCTTGTGATACATCCTCCAGGAAAACTAATGAAAACTCAGTAATTAAATTGGCGACAGTTTCCTCAATGTTATGCTTTCACCCACTGCAACTTGTCAGGATATTTCTCTTTTTTGTTTAGAAAAAACATCTGTGGAAAGAGCAGTTACCTTACAAACCATAAAATGAATCATTCTCAACACAACATCTTCTTGAAAAGAAAAACAAAACACAAATCAAAGAGGGTGATCTGAGGAGATGCTATATTCAAGATCTCATTGAAGTCTTCTTAACGACACCAAAGATACAATGAACAACTTCTGGGCCCTTTCTCACACAGTCAGAGTTATGATTGATCTGGATCTCTTACAAACTCCGATCTCTATAGAACAGCATCAAGGTCCATTTCAAGTTATGATTAATTGGAAATTTGGAATCTATCACAACAATTCTTAACGGTAGTACAAAGTTTTGAGAAATTTTGAAAATGGCCGGATAACGATTCTTTAAATTGTTGATATATTTGGATGCCCCTGTGGGTGTATTATAAGCACTATAAAAATTAGCCCCTAACACACTTCTGCTTTTGAGAAAAATTGAATATAAAACTTTACCGGTGCTCCCAGTAAATTTTGATAAATTTCAAATAGCTTATACGGCCATCCAATGGTAGCTGCGACCATGAAAATCTCAGAATATGCAGTTGTGATATAATTTCCAAACGGAAATAGCAAATCAGTCGATTTTAGTCAAGAAACATTGTTTTAAAACTAAATTAATATCTTGACTTTGAGAGGGAACTATATAACATAAAGACTTTATTATTAACAATTTCATCACTTTAGACTCGATCACTAAATATTGTAGGATCGCATATGCTTCCAATATGTTCATTTGAACCAAATTCATGACCCCATACCAAAAATTTGTATTACCTTTAAGACAGGGCCCTCGATCTTGCTCAAGGGTGTGATCAATTCAAAGGGAATCACAATTGATTTTAAGACAGGGTACAGTACTCACAATAATTGCTTGAGAAACTCCTCCATACAGAAAGCAGGTATCCTAGCAGTCAACTGTTCTTCAATGTACTTCTCTATCAGTCTTGTCTGTTAATGAGATTTGAAAACAAATTTGAAGAAAAAAATTGTAAATTTTACTTTTTTGTACCTTATATCCTTATCTTTTTTTTTTTTTTTTTTTTTTTTTTTTGGGGGGGGGGGGGGGGTTGCTTTATTCTAAATCAAATTTTCAACACTGGGCTTTGTTTTAGGATAAGGTTAGAGTTAGGGATACCGGTAGTTATAGTTTCAGATCAAGGGTAGAAATTGGGAATAGTGTTGGACAATCACAACAGAACAATCATCACTGAAGCATGTGCGTAAATGCAGAATAATTACATGGTTATCAATACATAATGAATTCAAATTTTAGATAAATAAACTATATCTGGTAATATATTAAAATTATAGGGAGAGAAATATTTTAAAATTGACATAACGATAGGGAAAACATTAGGGGATACAAAAAAACAAATATAGAATAGAAAGAAAGAGAGCAAGGGATGGGGGTAGAGAAAATACAGGAAAAGGGGAATAAACAGAGAGGTATTAAAGAAACATAGACAAATCTTAGGAGATAAAGAAAAGCCACAAGTCGACAGATGCGCGTCTGCTGCCCCCATCTTTCTCTCATCACCATGTGATCTCACTACCCTCTAAATGAACTTGGCGAACTCAACAAATGCAAGCACAGATGTGTTGCAGACAGGATTAAGAAAGTAAAGAAATAAGAAGGAAGAATTAAATAAACTGTTCTTTCCTTCCACTTTCATTGTTTGATGATGATGATGAACAGCATTTGTATGGCGCCATATATCTGTTTCAGAAAACATTCAAAGGCGCGAGCTCCTCCAATAAAATTAGCATGTTTCATGTGAGTCTGACTATCATCACATACAGAGACAATGTTTCAACCCTTAGGTATTACATCTCTCATATCCTGTTATGCAGTCTACCTCATCAAACCTCAAACAGGTGATTCAAACTCAAGATACACAAAACATACAAAACACTTCCTTTGAACATGATGAATTTAAATGTTAAAAAAGGTTGAAGAAAATTCATTATGAGTATAATTCTTAAAGTCTACCAATCTCCAAAAAATATTTTGGTCTGTATGTTACGAGCTCTATGTCATTAGACTATACAATATTCAAAATATGACCTCCAAATATAACTTTAGTAAGAGATACTGCAAATTTTAATGCATTCACAATTAACATAAGAGCAAGTAGTAAGTATATGGTAGACCACTTGACACACCCCGGACGTGTTCACGGAACCCGAGTCGGACTTGGGTTCCTGCATGCGCTATGATTTATTTGTTATTCTTTATTTTTTAGTACTCCTTATCAGTTAGCCCATATTATGCTAGATTTGATTTATTTTGAGGTCCACTTTACCCATTCTAGCTGTACTACACGGACTATACTTTTAGGTGATTGGTCCATTATATCTTTCAATCTCTGATTGATTTTCATTAACAGCCTGCCCTTCTTTCCTATTCAAATAATGTCAACATCCTTGTAACCTCCCAAGTAAGTATGACCTTCTCCAGGCCAGGGTATGATATGTTTGTTAACTCTCTGAGTCTGAAAGGAGGGGCAGACAAGTTAGAGCCCCATACATGCTGTACGATATGCAGCCTATAAAAATCTGATAAGGGAAGGTGGCAGGGCCTCTAATAAGACAATTGGTTGAAAACTATATCCCTTTATGCTTATATACAATATTTTTTTATTTTCCAGTCAGTTAAAAAAAAATATATGTATACTCCCAAAGGAAGTAGTGAATACCACCGACCAGTGCCTGGGGGATAGCCGGAAGGAAACTAACTTCCTACAATGTATATAAAGGGATTTCCTCACTAATCAGTCATTACAAGTATATAGAAAGGCCGGATACAAACATACATAATTTTCCATTTATATTCCTTCACTGATCATAATCAATACAAAATAACCTTTAAAAATGGAAGAAAAGCAAAGGAAAGCAATGGGTGCCTCAGAGAAGAACAGGGAAATAAAAGATGTGACCAAAAAAAAATATAATCGTAAAAGTTAAGATATGGGGTTGAAGAGTCAGAAAAATAACAACATAATATTAATTTTAAGAAGTTATAAAGAATTATTTTGGTATGATGTGTTTTATTAAAATAATATGTACAATGTACATCATACATGAATAATAGTTATGATGGGTCATTCTAATCAAAGTTTTAATAATATGGGGGGAAATGTAACAAATCTTTTATATTATTGGCTTCTAGTACATCTCAGAATTGATGTGATGCAATTAATGTATTACAGGGAATTGTATATTCTTAAATCTTAAAGACATTTCTTAAGAGTTAAATACAATGATTTTCATATGGCCCATCAAATCAACCTAAATTTATACATCTGCATGCCAGTAGTCATACAAAAAAACAAGTGGTTCTCAAATCTCAATGTTAACATTCCAAATACATTCACTCTTAAAAATGTGTAAGATGAAATTTGTTTGAATTCTTCCCTTTGTACACAAAAGCACACTGCTACACATTATCTTAATTTCTCATATCAAAGAGACACTCTTTCCAATCATGATTAGGAATATGTCGACTGATTTACATGTAATAATAATAATATAATATATATAATACATTTATTTATAAAGCGCTTTATTTATTATGTTTCGAAGCGCAAGAAAAAGAAGAAAGGAAAAGAAAAAGTGAGAGAGATAAGAAACAGGTAAAAAATATTGAATTAGAAGTAAACGGCAAGAAGAATATGACATTACACAAAATAATGACTACTAGTACATCAAAATGTACCCATGAAAACATTTGGTTCATAGCTGTACATTTATCATTCAATCTCTTTTTTTTAATAATTAGTATTTCGATACAACAAAGCAAGCAAAAGACTTTACATATTGATTAAAGATGTCTGTGTATTCAAACTTGTTCTCTTCTGTATCTTCAAACACTTCATAATGCTTATCCATGAAGTCATCTTTCAGACTGTGGAAACCATCCTCTGCAAAGAATTGTTTTTTGTTACAAAAATGTAAAATTAGTTAAGTGTAACAAAATTCAATAGAAATATACATAAATGCCTTGATGCAGTTACATAAAATTCAAGATTTGAACAATTACAATAATGCATTTTTGTCCGAGCAATGAGTCACATTTTTTTTTTTAAGTCTCATTAATTTCAGTCATGTATATTGATTGTCTTTATATTCCAGGATGACCAGGAGAAAATACATTTTTTTGTAATGCGTCAGGGGAAGGAATATTCCATTTACTAAATACTAAGCTTCTTGTGACTTTGAGATAAATTTACCACACAAATTCATTCCAACTCTTGAGACCTCCTGAGAGTCATGCCTACCAGAAAATTGGGAGTTTTGGTGCTTTAAGTGAAAACTATTTTTTTGTAAAGTATTTTGGCCCAGTTTTCATTTTTCATCAGTAGCTCGAAAGGGTGAAATCACTTACATTGTACATTGTAACATTTTGCCATGTGACTTGGCTAGTTGGCTTATAAAAAACTTCAAAACACTGAAATCATCATTGATTCCTCTTTACTTGATTATTCATACCATCACGTAACACAACACTAAACTAATAAACATAACAAATTTAATGACGCACACTTTATAATTTTCACATATTATCTGGAGGCCTGTTTCACACAACGCAATCAGTGGCTTCAATGGAAATTGCTGTTAGGTCTACAACCAGTTTGTCTACTATCCAATTAGTCTATTCCTATATAATCTACACCCAGCCCGACTACTATCCACATGGTCTCATAATCATTTTTTCTACTTATCATTTGGTCTAATGACCATTTAGGCTAACATTCATTTGGTCTAATTTGAAAGTTTTTTTGTGGTATAATATTGATTATACAATGTTCTTTGTATAGGATCCTCCAATTAGTCTACTACCCATTTGGTCTATTGTTCATTTAGGTCCACAAGATCTAATAATTCTTTCATGGTTAAATGAAATTAGACCATATGGATACTGGATAGTAGACAAAATGGGAATTAGACCAAATAAGTGATAAAACTATTTATGGGTAGTAGAATTATTGGAGATTGGACCAAATGGAAATTAGACCGAATGACTATTAGCCTAAATGATCATTAGAACCAAATGAATATAAGTAGACAAAATGATTATGAGACTATGTGGATAATTGGTGGGATTAGTAGACAAACTGGTTGTAGACCAAAAGGTCATAAACCACTTCAAATTCTGAATAGATTCTTTCATATTTCATGGTTTTATCAATTTCTTATCTGTTCTATTATTTTTTCTTGCGTATTTCTTTAT
>JAVYIG010017204.1:0-27375 GCA_035222895.1 Strongylocentrotus droebachiensis
CCGATTAGTAGCCTGCTCGGTCGCTGTTGGAATTTAGGCATCGCCCAGCGATTTTTGGAGAAGTCGAGCAGGCTGTAGAGCCCCAGCGGTGCCTGGGCGGTGCCCTGTCGATTTCCCGTCGGTCGCCGGTCGATTTTAGGTAAAAACTGGGCGAAACCGCGGGGCTTTTCCGCGCGGTGTCCCGGTAGTGACCGACCGGTGACCCACCGATTCCCGAGCAGTCTCCCACCGGCCGCCGGCTGATTTTAAAGATATTGCACGGCGGCCGGCCAGTGATCGGTAGGGCTCCAAAATACGCTCGGTGCCCGGCCGGTCGCCGCCCGGGCACCGAACTAATCGAGCGTTTGCCGCTTAGCGATTTAGGTCAAAAATCGAAGCCGCTAAGTCAAAGGCTGCCGACCAATTTTGAACTCGCCGCCAACTGACCGACTGATCTACCAGCGGCGACCGGGCGGCGACTGCTCGACAGCCCTTTGACCTAGCGGCTTCGATTTTTGACCTAAATCGCTCGACGGTGAACGTTCGATTAGGTCGGCGCCCGGGCGGCGACCGCCCGGCCACCGAGCGGAGTCTGGGCGGCGAGTGAAAGTGAGCAGGCGCCGCTCGAATTTTAACTCCGCGCTTAAACTTCAGCAGCGACCGATCGATGCCTTAAAAACGTGCCTGGGCGGCCGCCGCTCGGTGGCCGGGCAAAATTGGCTAATAACTCGCCGCTCGGCCGCCGAGCAGGCTACTTTTGGGTAATGTGACCATAGCATGGTTATTATTGAACAATGGTTATAGAAAACGATTACTGATTTACATCCAGTTGATCAACGTTATCTAATTGCATGTTGGTAGCTGCTGGTAGTCTTCAAATGCCTGTAGCTCGTAGCTCTCTCGCCATTCTTTCTCATCTTCGTCATTTGAGTCTAGGATGAAGAAAAGAAAAGCATTTGGAATGATAGGATAATAACCAGTGATGTTATATGAATACAAATTTCAAACCAATTTTTATGTGGTATGAAATAATATAAACTGAATGGCCCGAATTCACAAAGCAAGGTTTGAGCTCAGACCGGGTTTGAGCTCAAACCTCCTTTTGTTTCGCCAAACCTCCTTTTGTTATTTACAAAGGTTGTAAATAACAAAAGGAGGTTTGGCGAAACAAAAGGAGGTTTGACCTCAAACCTTGGTCTGAGCTCAAACCTTGCTTTGTGAATTCGGGCCATTATGTTTTACTGATACGGATTCACTATTCGCATAATATATATTGAAATATAACGAACCAATGAAAAGTAGTTGAAATGATCAAATGCGGGCAGGCGCGTACGCAGGGGGGGGGGGTTGAACCCCCCCCCCCCTTTGGTATTTTGTATGTGTGTGTTTTGGAGGAAAACCCCCACCTTTGGTAATTGTTTTTTGTTTTTTGTTTTATAAAAAAATGAATAAAAAAAATTATACCAATGGCTGACCTAAAAAAGTTGACCTTACCCCCCCCCCCCCCCCTAACCGGGCAAAATGTCTAATTTTCAAATTTCGAGACTAAAACAAAAAAAAGTGTCCTCTAAAAAATACCAAAGGGGGGGGGGCTCGGAGGTTGAACCCCCCCCCCCCCCCCCCCCTCTTGGTATTTTTTATGTTTGTATTTTGGAGGAAAACCCCCCGCCTTTGGTAATTTGTTTTTTTGTTGTTGTTTTTTATAAAAAAATTAATAAAAAAATTATACTAATGGCTGACCTAAAAAAGTTGACCTTACCCCCCCCCCCCCCCCTAACCGGGCAAAATGTCAAATTTTCAAATTTCGAGACTAAAAAAAAAAAAGTGTCCTCTTACCGACAAGACCCTGACAGGTGGGGTACGCCCCCCCCCCCACACACACCACACATCCCCCCCCCCCTTTAGCGACGCCCATGACACCCACCCCCTCCTTTCACCTCCTCTCTCATATGCTTTAATATGTAAACTATTAATACTTCTTGTATTTTACATGGTTGTCAAATAATTTACGCTAAATCCCCCCTCCCCCTCGACAACATAAAATCCGAGGCGTGATCCTCTCTCTCTCTCTCTCTCCCTCTCTCCCTCTCTCTCTACTTCTCTCTCTTTCTCTCTCTTTCTTTGTGTTTCACTCCCTTTCTCTGTCTCTGTAATTTTATTTCTTTCACTCTGTTTTATTTTTAGCTCTCACTAACACACTCGGACACGTAGTATTGTGTTCGTACCCTAGTCTTCTTCTTTCTCGTGAATATTCGATTCCTGAATATATTTTCTACCTTGCCCTTGCCTTAGGCCTAACCAAAAAAGATTTTGTAATGCCCTTTGCGACCGGGCCAACACAATTTTAATCTAATACGAGAAGAGGGTCGCTATTCAAAATACGAAATGAAGAAAACAATTTGAGAAAACGAAAGATTTCCGACCGACCGACCCATGTTTTGGCACCTAAAGGGCAATACAACATCTTTTTGTTAAGGCCCCATTAGCAGGTGTGACGATTCCGGGGGGACAGGGGGAGACGTCCCCCCCCCCCCCCGGAAAATTTGAAAAAGTTCACACACAAAAATGTACACACTTTCTAATACAACAAAACGTGTCAGGGAGTAGTCACTTCCGTCACCTGTGCCCCTCTCGTTCACCATGCTCCCTCGTCCCTAGCATTTCGTCACCCGACGCCCCCCCCCCCCCCGATCATGAAAATAAATCACCTCCCCTGCTTATTAGTATTTCCGCGCCTACCACTGATGACAACGTACCACGCGGAGGAACGGACATTTTGGCGTGACCTCTTGGTTTGTGACTCCTTTGTCCCTGATCGACCTAAGACACACTATGAATATGACTGACAAAGAAAGCGGACAAAATATACAGTTCCTCAGGTAGACAAAAGAACATCCCTTCACTGCTATTATGTAAAAATATGTAGAACAGGTGTCACATGCATATTCACCTTTTTACATTATAGCAGTGAAGGGATGTTCCTTTGTCTACCTGAGGAACTGTATATTTTGTCTGCTTTCTTTGTTCGTAATGTTCATAGCACTGGCGTACTGGTGGGGGGGGCTAGGGGGTGCGCCAGCCCCCCCAAATAAAATTGAACCATGACTTATTTTCACAAGTAATGTATAAATGTTCGTGATATCACACGATTTTCAACAAAATGCTATAGTTTCCCCATTATTTCTTGCAAACTGACCCATTCCCAAATAGCCAGGAAGAGCATATGTTTTTTATAGTCACTAAGGGCCTTATAGTGGCCACTAACAGTAACACTAATTCCTTTCCAGAAGCTACTGTGCAAAGCACTGTCGGGAGATAACATGCTACCCACCACTCGGGCTGAGCATGCACAGATTTGCGAACGAGCGTTCCATACTTACATCATGTAACACTGCACATATACCGTTAAGGGGCCCAGTGGGGGAAATTGAATTCAGACAAGATTAAGAGTAGAGAACGGTACAACGAATCGTCTTCTTTCTCTAATAATTTAATGAAACGGCAAAGCTTCCGCGCTTCGCGCGGTAGGGGGGAGGGGGGAGGAAACTAATTTCAGACTAGGATTAAGAGTCGAGAACGGTACAACGAAACGTCTTAATCTTTCTCCAATAATTAATGAAACGTGAAAATGATTTCAGACGAGGATTAAGAGTAATAATTAAATGAAAAGACAAAGCTTTCGCGTTGGAGGGGGGAACTGAATTTAGACAAAGACACAATAAAACGATTCGTCTTCTTTCTCTAATAATTTAATGAAACTTGAAAGCTTCCGCGTTTCGCGCGGGATGAGCGAAAATGAATTCAGACAAGGATTAAGAGTAATAATGTATTGAAAAGTCAAAGCTTCCGCGCTTAGCGCGGGAGGGGGGGGGGGACTGAATTCAGACAAGGATTAAGAGTCGGGACCGGTACAATGAATCGTCTTCTTTCTCTGATAATTAAATAAAACGTCATAGCTTCCGCGCTTCGCGCGGGAGTGGCGAAACAAGAATTTAGAATCGAGAACATTACAACGGATCGTCTTCTTTTTCTAATAGTTTAATGAAGTGTCAAGGCTTCCGCGCTTTGCGCGGGAGGGGGGAAACTGAATTCAGACAAGAACACGATACAACGAATCGTCTTCCCCCTCTAATAATTTAATAAAACGTGAAAGCTTCAGCGCTTCGCGCGGGACGAGCGAAAATGAATTCAGACAAGGATTTAGAGTAATAATGAATTGAAACGTCAAAGCTTCCGCGCTTAGCGCGGGAGGGGGGGGAAACTGAATTCAGACAAGGATGAAGACTCGGGACCGGTACAATGAATCGTCTTCTTTCTCTAATAATTAAATTAAACGTCATAGCTTCCGCGCTTTGCGCGGGAGGGGCGAAACAAGCTTTAAGAGTCGAGAATAGTACAACGGATCGTCTTCTTTCTCTAATAATTTAATGAAGTGTCAAAGCTTCCGCGCTTCGCGCGGGAGGTGAAAACTGAAAAATAACTTGGTTCCTGGCCCCGGGTTTAAATGCTTAAATTTGTAGACATTTAGACATTATCATTTTTATATTTGTCGGTAATAATATTGGTGGCTCGTTTTGTCGTTAATCGGCGGCCTCTACACCCTCCCCCCCCCCCTCCCCCACTGAAAAAGATCTAGCGACTCCCCTGATAACGACACAGTTTATACACTCGAGATAATTTTTGCAAGTACTACTGGTGAAGTACCGGACCACCGTCTTTGTGCATTGTGCGGCATCAAAGCATAATTTAAACAACGTCTCACGACGTGACAGATCACTTTTCTCTAACTTCTAACTAATCAGAGGGCCTCTTTTTTTTCCATGAAGTGTCGGTGGACATTATTGCGCCAAATGTGGTTCTCAAATTGCAAAAGATTCCTACTCTTGGAAGGGGTAGGAGAAAGCAATTTTACGTCATAATATGCCTGAAAAATGCGTCTAATTTGGTTCTAAAATTGCAAATGCTTCTTACACTGGGAGGGGCCAGAACCCCCTCCCAGACCCACCCCCTGCTTGTTCGCTCCGCTCCCTCGCCGTTAAAGCCTCGTTCTGTTGCTTCATCGTTTTACATATATTTCACCCCATGCCATTTTGTGCCCCCCCCCCTCCCCCGTAAGAAATTCCTGGATCCGCCACTGATGCCCATACCCCTTGAGCTTAGGGGGGCTTCGCCCCTTGAACCCCACCGGGGCTTTGCCCCTAGACCCCACTTTGAGAAACGTAATTCAGCGGGGCCTGCATGTTAGAGTTGGGTGATTCAGATTTTTTTTTTTGTCAGCCCCCCCAAACGTTTTTGCTCATTACGCCACTGGTTCATAGTGACATACTCCAGTATCTGGCCTATCTAATTTTGATCTCCACCACACCAACGATACATTCCCCCACTTACTTGCTACCAGCCGAAGATGGCGTTATCATTAAATTAGGACGGCCGCCCGCGAATTTTTTTTCCGTACTCGAGAGGGCAAATACCCCATGTGCGCATGCGCGTGGACTTGTGATTTCTCTGCTACTTCCCATACGAAATGTACATTGTATTCGCATCTACTGTGCACGATTCGCGTTCTACGAGTAAACGATGGCATAGTAGTCTTCAAACACAGACTCTGATTTGCCAGTTTGACAAATCAATATGCGTATGTGGCGCGATGTGCTTATTCAAGTCTGTGTAGTTGTATGATTCAGACCCAGTAGTGCATATGGAAATACATTGCAACTTGTATAGAATGGTATAGTAGTCTGCAAGCACAGACGCTAATCTGACAGTTTGACAACATACTAGTAGTGTGCTGAGAAGTACTTTATTCAAGTCGCCAACTTGTATAGAATGGTATAGTAGTCTGCAAGCACAGACGCTAATCTGACAGTTTGACAACATACTAGTAGTGTGCTGAGAAGTACTTTATTCAAGTCTGCGTAGATGTATGATTCAGACCCTACTGGTGCGTGCGTTAGAAATGCATCTCAATGTGTAGAGTGTAGTATAGTAGTCTGCAAGGACATAATAATATATTGTGTATTGATGAGTAGTGATTTTATGCAAGTTTGTGTAGTTTAATGATTCCAGACCCCATGGTAGGCCTATGTATTGTGCCACTGCTCTCTCACACTCTTTCTCTCTCTCTCTCTCTCTCTCTCTCCATATCTCTCTCTCTTTCTCTCTCTCTCTCTCTCTCTAGCCCTCCCTCCAGTATGCTCGCACTCTCTGTATTACTTTTATTTATAATCATGGTCTGCTGAGAGCCAGAAGGATGTTAACTCTTAACACAACGAATGCCCTTACTACTATGCCACTCTGCAAGTTGAGATGCCTTTTCAATACACGCACCAGTAGGGTCTGAATCATAAAACTACACATATTTGAATATAAAGCACTACTCAAGACACTATGTTGTCAAACTGTCCGATTAGCGTCTGTGCTTGCAGACTACTATACCATGCTATTCAATTTGGGATGCATTTCTGTAAGCACTATAATGTCTGAATCATACAACTACTCAGACTTGAATAAGCACATCGCGACACATAGATCTACGCATATTGATTTGTCAAACTGGCAAATCAGAGTCTGTGTTTGAAGACTACTATGCCATCGTTTACTCGTAGAACGCGAATCGTGCACAGTAGATGCGAATACATGTACATTTCGTATGGGAAGTAGCAGAGAAATCACAAGTCCACGCGCATGCGCACATGGGGTATTTGCCCTCTCGAGTACGGAAAAAAAATTCGCCGGCCGCCCGGCGGCGCATATTTTTTTTACACAACTGTTTCGCCACTTCAGTCAAATATACTTTGCAAACGACTAGAGACAGAGTCTAGCATTACCCTCGGCAGTTTTGTTGGATTGCTGGAGCTGTACATGAAGGGGGTTACACATGTACATACTCGTTATTTGTTTCGGGTTAAATCCAACCTCTCTTCTATTTCATTATGTTATGTATTTCTGTGTTCTCCTTCAATCTATCCTCTTCTGTTTTGTCATGTATTTCTTTTTTTTCTCTTCAGTCTATCCTTTTTCTCCTTCGTTACTTATATTCCTTTGTTTTTCCTTCAATCTATCCCCCAGTTCTCCTTCGTTATGTATTTCTTTTGTTTTCCTTTATTCTAACCTCTCCTCTTTTGTTTTATGTATTTATTTGTTTCTCCTTCAATCTATCCTTTTCTCCTTCGTCATATTTCTTTGTTTTAATCTGATAGATTCCCTTTCTCCTTCTTCATATGTATTTCTCTGTTTTTCCTTAGTCTAGATCTATATCCTCTTAGCTCTTCAATTATGTATTCCTATGTTCTTCCTTTGACTTATCCTCTTCTCTTTCCTTATGTATTTCCTTGTTTTCCTTCGAGTCTATATCCTCTCCACTATCCTTGTTTTCCCCTTTCTATCATCTTCCCTTCCCTGGGTGTTGTACGTGCATAGTGCGCTGACAACCTAGACTCTTTCACCAGAGCACCTCTTGGAATTTTTTCGCGAAAATGGCTAAACATCTCTGCCTAGCGGCCCGTGTGAGAAGTTAGGGATCAACAACATGTCGTTGGGAGTGCCCTGTCAAGTACTAATAAATAATCGAGCACCCGAGCAAAAAGTTCGAAAAGACGAACTTGACATGGCGAGGCGCGTTGGGTGGGGATAGAAGTGAATGACGTCATATGCGTATTAGAATACGGATCGCGGGGTCTGCTCGCTATTCATAAGGACGGCTAATCATGGGCACCGCTATTCATAACGTGGAACTTCCAATACCTGGAGGACCGCTATTCATAAAACGAAAAGGGGGTAACTATTCATAAAGAAACGAGGACCGTTAATCGTAAGGACCGCTATTCATAATGTGAGATGAGGGTCGCTATTCATTCATATAAAGGTCATTACTCAAAAGGACTGCTATCCATAATACAAAATTAGGGTCCCTATTTATAATCACTAAGAAGGGGCGCTTTTCATAATTTAAATTGGGTGTCACTACGCATAAGGACCGATATTCATAATACGAAATGAGGGTTTTCTATTCACAATACGAAATGAGGGTCGCTATTCATAATACGAGAAGAGGGTCGCTATTCATGATACGAAATGAGGGTCGCTAAACATAATAGGAGAAGAAGGTCGTTATTTATAATTCGAAATGAGGGTCGCTATTCATAATACGAGAAGAGGGTCGCTTTTCATAATACGAGGAGAGGATTGCTATTCATAATACGGAATGAGGGTCGCTATTGATAACAAAATTAAATAAGTAATCAACAAAATGCTAATAACAAAGGGAAATATTGGATGGGGGACACCCTTACGGCTTTTGCGAAGCTGCGGGGGCGACACATGGCCCCGAGCATTTTCTTTAAAAAGTATATTTTACCTTTTATCTTTGATAATATTATTATAAAGAGACATCTCCCGCTCCTGTGGCGACCAAAATAAAGAAGTAACACATAACACATATATTATCCTATCGTAATTCTTCCTCCTTGTGAGAAATCTTACCCCTCCACCCAACCACCGACTGAGCTTTTCCAGGCTATGCCACTGAGATATTAAGTAGACCAAGCAGGTCCATTGATATAGTTATTTAAGGATTTAAAGAGTTTGCTATTTCAGAAACTAGTAATTGGTTTATACGACAATACTGTTGCTTCTTTATAGCCTTAGCCATATCCAGGCACCAAGAAGCTCTTCAATTTCAGACAATGAAGAGTTTCAAGATGTTCGTTTTCCGTGACCAATATGACCAGCATAACAGCCCCAAGGAGACCTGTAATTGATACAAGAACATCATAATCAGATTCTCTGACCTCGAAAACCCCCTTAACTACACTTGACCTTTTACTCAGATGGCGGCCATTTCGGATATGGCTAATATGACCAGCATGACAGCCCCAAGGAACTCCCTTAAGATATAAACTTTTATGATACTAGCCCTTTTCGTTTTGGAACTGCACTTGACCTTTTACTCAGATGGCAGCCATTTTGGATTTGACCAATATGACCATCATAACAGCTCAAAGGAGTCCTCAAGTTGGTTAAAGAACATGATAATCAGATTCTCTGACCCTGAAAACCACATCGATATAATAAACTGTTATCATTCTAGCCCTTATCTTTTTGGAACTGCTATTGACCCGTAACTATCAGATGGCGGCCATTTCGGATTTGACCAATATGACCAGTATGGCAGCCCCAAGGAAACCTCAAATCGATGAAAGAACATTATAATCATGTTCTCTGATCCCGAAAACCCCATAAATATATAAACTATTATCATACTAGCCCTTTTCCTTTTGGAACTGCACTTGACCTTTTACTCAGATGGCAGCCATTTTGGATTTGACCAATATGACCATCATAACAGCTCCAAGGAGTCCTCAAGTTGGTTAAAGAACATGATAATCAGATTCTCTGACCCTGAAAACCCCATTGCTATAATAAACTGTTATCATTCTAGCCCTTTCCTTTTTGGAACTGCTATTGACCCGTAAATATCAGATGGCGGCCATTTCGGATTTGACCAATATGACCAGTATGGCAGCCCCAAGGAAACCTCAAATCGATGAAAGAACATTATAATCAGGTTCTCTGATCCCGAAAACCCCATAAATATATAAACTATTATCATACTAGCCCTTTTCCTTTTGGAACTGCGCTTGACCTTTAACTCAGATGGCGGCCATTTTAGTTTTGCCCAATTTGGCGGTCCCAGAGGGCGCCCTTCTTCATCATCTTCATCGTCATCATCTGCATTGTCAATATCACCATCATTAAAATTGGTATCTTCAATTACCTATCCGTTCTGCTTAATAAATGTGTTAATCTATGTCTTGACTTTTGTCTGGGGCTGTCGTATTATCAAGCAATCTGCTTACAATGACAGTCCTTCTTCCGCAAATGATTTTATAATGCTTAAGGAAAGTTAATATTTATGACAGTTTATCATTTCATTTTTGAAAATAACAATTGTTATATATATTTGCTTATTTATGATTTATTGTCATAGAAATAGTTATTGTACTTTATATTATTATTGTATATATTATTATAAAAAAAAATAGTGCGAAGTCTGTGTCACAATGTTAATCCATTGTAAATTACATAAAACGGTATGACGTATTGACCTCTAAATTGGAAAGGGGTATTAATCTACAAAACCGCCATCTACACTTATAGATTTTTAATGTGGCAATGAAGTTTAATTATATCTTTAATACTTACAGCAAGACTTCCTCCCTTAAAACCAAATGCAAATGCATGCATTTTCTGAAGCATGCTTGGTATAGTCGACATAAAGATGAATTAGTCAACATGAGGAAGGGAAACTATACGACATGGTACATTCTACCACATGGTACAGTACTATTTTACCTCACATCACTGCAATCAGACACTACTTTTCCTCATTCAACATATGTGTTTCTGTAAAAATAAAATAAAAATTATACTGAATTATATCCCATTTGACATGGTTATAATACTGTGTTAATCCTGTGTGGATTTGTCCTTGATGTTGAAGACGTGTGTGATGCGTTCTGATATTGCCTTCAGCAATAAAGTTGTTAAAGGCATTGCATAAAGCATTTTGTTCGACATTGTTTCGTGAACTTTAATAACTCAATAACAATAATAACTGTATAGGCCTAGGTAAAAATTAATAGAGTTTGAACAAAGATCGCCATTGACTCTTACAGTAGCACAAGACTTAAGTTAAATCCTAGGGTAGCTCTTTTTTTAATCGTCTTCATATCGGGAAGGAGGGCAGGAAAGGGACCTTTAAACCTTACAATATGCCGTTCACATTTATATTCCCGCAAGGTTTCTCTCCATAATCTATATAACTTTCTATCATCAAAGGGCGTCTGGCAGTCACTCCCCACCATCTAAATCGTCTGACAATGGCCATTTGTGTATCATTGGACTGTAATGTCGAATCTTTTCATATAGGTTCTATTTGGGTATTCCTTTCCAGCTGATCTAGATTAATTTGTTTGAACTCTCTGGGGGCGTCTGGCGGGCACCTTCCACCACTTAAAATATCTGGCATTGTCCATTCATGTACCTCGAGACTACGGCGAATCTTCTATTATGGGTTTCATAGCTGATCTAGCTCAATTTCGGGGATTGGGGCTCTTTAGGGGCGTCTGGCAGGCACTCCCTACCACTTAAATCGTCTGGCAGTGGTCATGTGTGTATCTGTGGACTCTGCCGAACAATTTCCCATTGGTTTCATTAGGTTTCCTTTCCAGCTAATCCAGCTCAACTTTTTTGTTTACCTCTTTGGGGGCGTCTGACGGGCACCTTCCACCGCATGAAACGTCTGGCATTGTCCAATTTTTGTACCTCGAGACTACGGCGAATCTTCTCAAATGGGTTGACAGCACCTACCTATAATAATGTAATATTCATCAACATGTTGTTGTGGTAAAGTTGATGAACTACAAGAAAACTCACAGCAATCAACGTAGGCAACGTGAAAGAAATATGATCGACATAGGAACAAAAATTGTCTGGATAATTCATCTTTTAACAACCATTGCAAATATCTTTCAAATTTTTATTTTTTAAACTGTTGATAGTATAGTTATAATAACAAAAATAACAATAAAAGTTAGGATAATGATTTTTATTATAAAAATTATAATGAAAGTAATAATGCTAATAATATTTTTTTGTTTTTGTTATTGCACTCATATCCACCACGAAATGTTCTCTAGGCACTCCAATTATTATCCCGGCTACAGCTAGGCTACCCATTTCGGTGCTCACTGGAATTCTTTCTTACAGGCATCACTGTTTTGCAAAGGACACGTGTGCTTCGTCGAGGCTCGAACCCCTGACCTTCGCATCTCTAGACAAGAGTTCAAACCACTCGACTACGAATCTCCTATAGATACATGTACTACTTGTTCTGCCCCATTGTACACGACCATCCTTGGAAAGATTTGTAACTACCAGTATTTTTCAACAATTAATTCAAACCAAAAACTTGATTTGTCCTCGAACTACAATTTTTTCTCGAGCAAAAGCACCGTGCATATTTTGGAACTGCTGCCTATTTGCAAATGTCCTTATTTTGAATTATTTATGACAAGTATGTTACACTGTCCGATTAGGTAATTACTTATTGGTACTATCTGCAATCACAAACAATGATCTTCCCTCAAGGCGATTTCATACCTGTGTATATACACATTTAAATTGGTTTTTAATACTATCTTCTCTGTAATAATTGTGTAGTGTTGAATTCTCTCAATCACTACCCAAAAAGTTGCTGTAGTAAAGTTGGTTAACTAAAAGAAAAACCCACATCAATCAACGTAGGCAACGTGAAAGAGATATGATAGAGGAAGGCACAAAAATTGCCTGAAAGATTCAACTGTTAACAACCATTGCAAATATCTTTCAAATTTCTAATTTTTGTTCTCATTGTTGATAGCATACCATGTGAGTCAAAAAAAGTTTACACCTAGACAATAGCTAATTATTTTAAAATCGTCTTTGAACAGTAAATTATTATACATCTTATGAAAGAGTTTTTTATCCCGAATCGTTGCGATTTTTTTCGGCCCGATTTCAAATGTTAACCCCCCCCCCCCCCCCCCCTCCCTCTTGAAAAAATCCTGCGTACGCCACTGCTATTGGTACTACGTCCAGGGGTGACAATGACCTTCCCTCAAGGCAATTTCATACCTGTATATATACACATTTAAAATTGTTTTTTTATACTGTTGTAGTGTTGAATTCTCTCAAATAATCACTACCCGGTTATTTTCCCTAGAATTGATGGTCACAGTTCTATTATCCACATTTTCATGATAATTTATCCATAATCCATCGTTTGCGAAATTTAGATGCAAGTGCTCTTATAAATGATATTATTACTCAATCTGTATTTTTTGATGTTTTCTTCATCTGTTTTTACCTTTTGTTATTATTGTGCAGTGATTTTATAATTATTGTTATCATGAATACTTGATAAATAAAAGTTTCAAAAGATTAAACTAACTGAATCGTGGCAAGTTAGTCCGAGTAAGCGGGTATGGACAAATTATGGTGTAAGTCAAAATATTTATGGAATATCTACTGCTGCAGGGATTAACTAACACCGACTAGGAAGCCCCCGTCTGAACCCTAAAGTATCCGTATCGTGACATTTGATTTCTTGACGTGCATCACCATTAGTAGGAGACCAGCCTGTAGGTTCCGTGACCAATCTCTGGGAACAAAGGTTTGAAAGTGTTTTTGTGTTCCCTGATGAATACCGAACAATTTTGACTTGGGCTGCCCCCTTGAAAATCCCAGGCATTTTCGTGAGGGGTCAACAAAGGTCACACAGGGATAAAAATTCAAATAGTTCCAATCGTGTCAATATGCATATCAAATTACTCATCTGGTCATGAGGATTCCAAAAATGTATAGTTTGCTATACCTCCGACCTTAAATGAGGGCGCTATGGTAAAAAAGGTCAATGCACTTTAGAAATTCACCAACACAGTTAACATTGTCCGATTCTAATGATTTTAGGGTCTAATAATATGTTTTCTGACATGGCAAATTCAACTATACAACTTTCAAAAGTAAAAGTGCTTACCTTGACCATGTACATTCAAAATGGCTGCTGTTTTGGTGACAAACATCTAACCATGGGTTTGGGGGAAATTTCAAGGTTATGGCAACCACTGTTGATTTTAAAAGTTGCTTAGTTGAATTTTGTATGTCAGAATACATATTATAAGACACTAAAATCATTAGAATCGAACGATGTTAACTGTGTTGGTGAATTTCTAAAGTGCATTGACCTTTTTTACCATAACGCCCTCATTTAAGGTCGGAGGTATAACAACCTATACATTTTTGGAATCCTCATGACCAGACGAGTAATTTGATATGCATATTGACACGATTGGAACTATTTGAATTTTTATCCCTGTGTGACCTTTGTTGACCCCTCACGAAAATGCCTGGGATTTTCAAGGGGGCAGCCCAAGTCAAAATTGTTCGGTATTCATCAGGGAACACAAAAACACTTTCAAACCTTTGTTCCCAGAGGACCTACAGGCTGGTCTCCTACTACATCCAAATGATTTAGAATTACTTGTACTTTCTCTCCTTTTGGAATATCACATTGATCGCAATGTATGTCTGCTTCTTCAAGCCATGCATTCAGCTTGTGAAGTATTCCCCGTTGATATGTCAGGCAACCAGGTATGCAAGACAGGCAGACATCAAACAAGAGCTACAAAGTCATTTCATTACAATCTGCACTGTCAATCATGCTTTAATAAACATTTATTGAATTGAATTGAATTTTTAAAAAAGAAGATATGTTGCACGTCATGGAATGTACATTTTTTCCCGCACATACCAGTTTCTGGTTAATTCCGGATTTCATTAAATTCTTTGATATTTGGGATTTTCATCAATAAAAATTCTATCCTGATACCTCACTGCTCACTGCTCTCCCCCCCCCCCCCCCCACCCCCTCCCTACTCTGCAAAATATATAGGCCGGTGCGATTTTTAAATTTCAGGGAACAAAAAGGGGGGAAATAGTGCTCACTACTCCCCTCCCCCTCAATGAGCAAAATATAGGCCGATTTTCTAATTGTAGGGGACAAAAAAGAAAATAAGTAAGAATTAATGCCCACTACTCCCCCCCCCCCCCTCCACTGAACGAAATGTCGGTCGGCGCGATTTTTAAATGTCCGCCCCCCCCCCCCTATTGGAAAATCCTTGATCCGCCACTGCTGCTGGTCACCATTACGTACCAATATTTGGCTCGCATGATTTCAAATTTGCCCCCCATCCCTCCCTAGAAAATCCGAGACCTTGCATTGCCACTCGATGGTTCAAGCATATAGCATATAGATCTACCGGAGTACCTGAGTATTCGTGTTTTATCAGTCTACCTCAATACTCATTGTCAGTGTGATCTTTGAAGCGACTAGACTTGGTGGCTGTGACTCCGAGGATTCGATTGATATACACGATGATGAAGGAAGAAGAAAGGAAGTTTGATGATGTGCTCATTGAACTTGGGGAGTTTGGTCGGTATCAAATATGGCTCTACAACCTGCTGTGTCTCTTTCAATTCATCGGTCCATGGCAGGTCCTTGTCTTCATGTTTCTTTCTGGAGAAGCTGATCACTGGTGCAAGGTTGGTATTAACCAGATACATAATTGAACAAAATTATGGAGTGCATAGTTTCCCCTCTTTAGGGGCACCCTTTAAAGTCATATGTCTTTTAGTGACAAGTTCCTCTTTTATTGAATTGAATTAATTCGAATTGCATCAAATTAAATTGAATTGAATGTGTTTTTTTTTTTAAATACTGAAAATGGCAGCGCGAGGGCTGAATTCCATTCAGATAACAATAAATGGAAAAACATTTAACCTCAATACTTGTGTTACAATTGCATTGGTCCTATCCACCTCGAAAGCTTGAGTGGGACTGTAGTTTGTTGGTTTGAGAGGCTTTTTAATGAGGTATCTGGGTAATTTGGTGATAACTTGCCATCTATATACAGTCAAATGGCGATTGGCCTCATGCTCGTTGATGCACTATTCACAACACATAAAAGTCTTCTCATAAAAGCATTGCTATACTCAATAGTTTTTTAAAAGAAATCAAAGCTGACTGACGTTTCAGTTTGAAAGAATGCTTTTTCGTATTACCAGTGACGGAAACTCCATAAGAATGATATTCCTAATGATAAATAGTAGCAGAGGTTTTGTACACAAGAGCTCAAATTTCATGAAAGGAACCTTCGTGTATCAACATAATCCGTATTAGCCATGCATTATTTCACTGGCAAACAGAAAATATGGGAACATTAGGTACAATACATAATTATATATTATGTATATTATTTTGCGGGGTCGCGTGATCGAGCTAGGAAAGTTCACGTTGTGTATTTTGCAACTTTGCATTTTAGAGCACTTTTCATCTCAAGTCTGAGCTAACATCCCATTGTTGTATTTGTCCATTGAGGAAGCGGCGTTAAAACATCATTTAGACGCTCAATTATACGGGAGAACACAAAGCCCTGGAACGATTTTTTTTCACCGGGGGTGCTGATATATATTCTTCTTCTTCTTCTTTCTTTCTTTTTATAAGTCATTATATCAAGGTGCATTTTCCCGTCTGGTGCTAATGTGTTCGTCTGAGTGATTGATCTTCGTGAAGATTAAATAGTTTACAGAAGTTGTAGCAAGCTGACCTTCCTGCCCAATATCGACTAACCATAATTTGCATATATCCAAAGTATCCCATTTATCCATAGTTTCCTTGGCAATTTAAGAAATTTAATTTTTAATCTATTAGCTCAATGTGATCACCACTTCACAATCACTAAAGACGGGAACACAATGAACAAAACTTATCTGACCTTTATGATACAGTACCGGCTTAAAAATAGCTTCAACTTTTTACAGCAATCAGTCTTCGCCTAAATAATAATCATCTGTCTGCGCGGCAGGGTATTATGAGGCTGAGCCTGAACAACGTTTGTAACAATATAGTTTATCAAGTTCTCAATTCTCAAATGTTCAGAAAGATACATTTTACGTCAGCGATGTTTTAGTGTGTAGGTGTTTATGTTTCCATTCAAACAACACTGCATAATTTATTTATAATTCAACAAAATGTTTAAGATGTTACGTCACAGATTGATGCACAATATTTTGATTAATTCAAACTCAATTGCTCATGGCATGAATATCAGAGAGTTAAGAGTTTGCGAGAGAGGTAGAAAGTGATGCATCTCTCCCATATCTTACTACTGAGTTGATTTATTGGCCTTTTATTACATCTTGTATTCTTGTAGGAATTTAATCATCTTCAAGCATTCATTTACAGACCAGCAATGATATGAAATGTAGTTTAGTCCTGGAGAAGAAACATTCATCTAGATGTAAGTAAGTTCATAATATCAACTTTTTGGTCCCACGTACTGCTTTGAATAATTTTCCACTGGATATTCCTTCATGCCCTTCAGTTGGATCTTACAAGAGAAAATCCGCAGACGTAAATACAGTCTGTGTAGTAATTTAAAACATGGTACAAGCAGAAAAAAATATATATACATGATATGAACTTTCACAAGGCTTTGCTCAAAAAGTAAGTTTGTGTATTTGGCACCATGTTAAACTGGAATGATTACTATTGATGTTTCTCCTTGAATTTAAATCATATTAATTTGATTTTATAAATGAAGAGTTCTGTCTTGTTTTGCGTGACGAGGCGAAATTCTGTTTATGCCACCCTTAGCATTCATCGAAGAAATCGTCCTGAATGTTTCAACAGTGAAAACTATGTACTGAAAAGTTAATACATGTAATTTGTGAGGGAAAATAATAAAATAGATAAGCGAAATATCAGTTAACATAATATTTATGACTTAGTAGCATTTATGACATGTACACAAATATACTAAAACATACTCACTTGTAACTCACTTGATCCAGGATTATTCAGTCTTTAGACTGTTGTTCCTATATATGGTTTCCTTTGGTTGGGGTGGTCATCATATTTTATCTGGGGCATCTTTCCACCATTTCTCAAGTCAAGATTTGAAACGATTGATAGTGGTACTCTCCACAACATCGCCTGGAAGACCATTCCACACAATGATTATTCTCTGGCAGAATGAGTTTTTCCTTAGTGTCTTCCGGCATTTTAGCCAGTCCATAAGAAATTACTCGTAAAATAAAAAGTTTTCAACCAAATGTAACGATCTTGGTGTTGAAAAGTTGTTCTATCCAGCAAGGTAAAAAAAAGATAAATGTTGATCACAGCAAAGTCCTAAAAAGGTAACTACATGTATTCCGATTTGTTGGGGGGGGGGGGGGGGGGGGGGGGCCACACGATATAATGTAATAACATACATGTACTTCACCATTTCTTCTACTCATTAACAAAATTCATATCCGTTTGGCTTATGGAACAGCTGGACCGTCTGTGAACCTGGAAACAAATTTAAGACTTGTTTGCTATGCATGCAGTATGCTGACTTTGATCGGAGCCGATTATTATTTTATTAATGTTGTCAAACTTCCCCTATTCCACATTATTAAAGAAAATGATTAACGTGTGCTATATACGTCTTTGACTAGTTAAATAACAATATATGGTATGCTTCTGTCGTAAATTCTACCAAAATCCTAATCTTTGCACTGCCAGTACCAAGTTCAGTCAATAAATGTCCTGTTAACCACAGTAATTCTATATATTCAATACACCTGAATGGGTATTGAATGTCCACTTTCTCTTAAACGTGTGTGTTAACGTGTTAAGATTAGGGGGTACTGGTACATACGTACAGTATATATTGTGATAAATAATTACACAGTAACAGGTGAGTGATATGACTTTGGAAGTGTTTCTATGAGCAAGATCGTTTTCGGCACATTATAGACAATAGAATGCTCTGCAAGATTCAAGATAGCAATAACATTCTTCAAAGAAACATAAAATCACAGTAAGTATTGGGTCGCGTGCCAGCTAAAGATACATGTTATAGGATTTTGTGAAAGAAAGTTAAACAAATAACATTTTAAAAAGCGTCATTTGTGGCTGTCGGCTGTATGACAATTTCGTAAACGAAGCATAATGATATACATTAATATTTAATACAAACAAAAATTGCAGGGTCCCCGCTTCCCAGGGCCCTGGGAGAACACCTTTGAACATTTTTTCTCTGGGAAGAGACCTCCCAATTTAATCAACGCTCCCCGGATTATGTGGAAAAGACCCGATATTTTGTCTCTCTATGCTCTTGTAATCACACGATGGATACTGTGTCTATGTTATTTTCTAGAGTAATAAATTTTAGTTTTAAAGCGAACGTTTATTGTAAGAGTGAACGCAGCGGCGAACGTAGAGATTCCATTTTGTTTAAATATTTAGAGCACTCAGAGCCGAAATATGGTGTACTATAGTTAGGTATTTTTGCTCAGTCACTACGTTGCTTCGCAAAATATTCTCTGAAATTCAAGAAAGCGGTGGAAAATTTCAAATTCAAATAAATGTCCTGATATTGCTTAAAGCTAGTTGGGAAAATATGAGAGGAAGGTTTATTGGTCGATGAATACACGGAAAATTACGTCATTTTGTTTTGTAATACTCGTTTACTGTAATCATAAACAATACATTATTTCTTAGGTCTAACTTTGTAGAACACACATACTTTTCTTCTTTAAATAGGCCTAACAATAAAAAAACGTTAGCTCTGTGTCATACGGTCGGTTTTTTTGCAAGGCTACGAATTAGGTCCTAAAAATGGATGAATTTGTTTAGGTATACACTTGGAGGAACCAATAAATTGTTAAGAATGTAAGTGGTAGGGGTTAAAAGGGCATGGCAAGGGAATATTACTTTCGTTCTCTATTTCCCTTCATGTTTTTCTTCTTCTTTTTCTTTCGGTGTTTTTCTCATTTTTTCTTCTTTTTCCATTTTGTTGTTGAAATTTTTTTTTAAGAGGGGGCAAAAGCCCCAGCCCCCCCCCCTACACACACACAAACACACGCACACATATACACACACATACCAGTATGTCAGTGGTAGAAGTAGTAATAGATGTAGCAGTAGTAGTAGTAGTAGTAGTAGTAGTGGTAGTAGAAATACATATATTAGTAGTAGTAGAAGTAGTAGTAGCAGCAGCAGCAGCAGCAGCAGCAACAGTAGTAGTAGTAGAAGCAGTAGTTGAAGTAGTAGAAGAAGTAATAGTAGAAGTAGTAGTAGTAGTAGTAGTAGTAGTAGAAGTAGAGTATAGTAAAAAGTAGTAGTAGTAGTAGCAGAAAAAAGAAGAAGTGATAGAAGTAGTAGTAGTAGTAGTAGCTAGTAAGTAGTAGTAGTAGTAGTAGTAGTAGTAGTAGTAGAAGTAGTAGAAGTAGTAGTATAGTGAAAGTACGGTGAAAATGCGTTTTTCTGTTTATTCCGTTTAATTGAAAGATACCAGAATGGGATTCGGTAGATTGTGGAAGCTACGGGTTCAATAATTCTAGAGAATGCGCCTTCGAGAAAAGAGAAGTTGGCATCCCTTGGAACTACTCGAACGATTCTCAGACGGAAAACGGTGTAACTCATCTTGTACTCGTTTATGATACCATCGAAGCGGATTTTTAGTCCAGATCTTGATCTACAGGGATCCAACACATCTTCTTGCGATGCTGGTTGGGTATATGACAACAACAAATCTAAGGAGAGGACAGTGGAACAGGATGTAAGTTAGTTTTTTAAAAAATAGAAGAAATACAAAATCACCTTGTTTAAAATTTATGCGTATAAACTTCAATGAAATTACAAATTTCCACCTAGTTTTTCATGATGTCTGTTTTTGTATGTATACCAGGAAAGCATTATATTTTTCTGTCGAAATTATAGACACGTGACATAATTTGTAGAAGTCGAGAATGTCGTATTACTCCCAAGGAAAGGTTTATGATAATGGAATAATAGATCAGAAACATCCCGAATTTTGTGCTGCTCTTCCAAAGCGCTCTGCAATCATTATAACAAAACACATGCCCGGTATTCAGTTAAAAATATGTGCAAGCTATTAAACCAATGTTGTTTTTTAATCTTGTCAAACCACAACCTTTCTAAACCTGATCAAATATGGGGACAAGCAGGGCCAGACACTAGTGTAGGGAATCTTCAAATGTGAATCAGTTATATGACTAAATAACTTGTCTGTTGCCTAAACGAAAAAAGTATATTGAGCCAGGCCTGAATTGAGTGGCAAAGCAATTATTGTGTTAAAAGGAAAAAAAACATATTTGATGAAATTACAAATTCCCCAATAAGCAATACGAATGGAGAGTGAGTACTTGTTTTACATGCCTAAAACTCCTGAGCTTCCGGGGGCTCCGCCTCCTGGACCCCACGCGAATTAGTGGACCTGCCAGTGTCACAAAATATGGTATCAAAATATGCTCATCTTAATGTAATGAAAATGCCCATATCCCCTGAGCATCCGGGGCTCCGCCCCCTAGACCCCACGCCAATTTTACGCTACGTTTCTACCTGATCGTTAATACTTTAACCTCCCCCCCACCAAACCCACTTTTGAAAAAACGTTCAGAGGGGCCTGCGTGTAAGAGTGGTGGTGATGCGGATTTTTTTTCTGCCCCCCCCCCCCCCCCACCAAACATTTTTTGTTATCACTACGCCACTGCTGGTCACCATAATACGTACCAATTATTTGCTCGCATGATTTTCGAATTTTGGCCCCACCCCCTAAGAAATCCTGGATCCGCGCCTACATACCGGTACGTTGTTTGAAGTACCTAAACTTTGTCATTATGTTAAGGAGGGCAATGCAGTGAACTACACTATTTTTCGGTTTCGTTCTTTTTTTTTTTCATGATCAAATATAAAGTTTAATACGCTTCAAAATTTCTGTAACTTATAACATAGAGTTAAGTGAATGCACGAATCACCTTCGTTGCGGCCCAATTGTCATTCCTTCACATTAAAACCTTTTTTAAATAAGTTTTTTTGAATTTTGTTTTTGCTTTTTTACGGCACTACCGCGTCATAATCTTAACGAGCCCTATTATTTTTTCAGTTCAATTTAGTTTTGCGGATTGGGGTACCGGACTAATCTGGCGCAATCTTTCTTCTTCGCTGGTACTGCCGCCGGGTCTTTTGGCGTTTGGTTTGTTCTCAGACAGGTGTGTAAGAAATTCATTACCCGGAATGTTCAGAATTAGCATTTTGATTGTTTTCTTCAACTCTCTTCACTCTCGCTCGTTTTGCCCACGCGTTTTCAATCTGGCGCAAAGCAATGGGCACCAATTAACGGACGCATTGTTTTTGTGCTACACAATAGCTTTGCTAAATTACCCCTTTCCCGGCCTTGATTAGCTTTATGACAACCTTTTCTAACACTGGTATAGATTAATGTTGCACTGGAAATAGTTAAATAATCTTGGAGCCTTTGGTATGTATATCTATCCCGTGATAAATGCAATATGGCACATGCAGGGAGATTAATTGTGTGGCGGCATATAAAGAGTTTATTTTAATACAAAAAACTACATGCGCTATATGCATAAAAAGAATTACGCATAAACAGGCCCTGACTCTAGACCCATTTGCACATCCCAAAACACCATTTTGAAAAAATGGTCGATTTAGAAGAAAAAAAAAACTATTTACGCTACTTTAAAAAAACCCATAAAAAACCGTGTGTGATTGCTTATATGGATTTTTCTGGCAAATATTGCGCATGCGCGAACTGTCGCTACTCTGCTTGCGATCGCACAGAAGCGAAGTTTTTTATTTACACTGAAAAAAATCAGTGAAGCTTCGGCGGGCGTATACAAAAACACAATCCAGATGGACCTGGATTTTTCCGATTTCGGTTTTTTCGTCATGTTTGCTTGCAGTGTAAATGCAGCTGCTGGCTCTGATCTGCTGTGCAATGTGGTAGGGTGAACTTGTGGGGGACATGCAAAGCATTGATCAATGGTGTAAAAAATCGACCGGTTTTATCTGATGGAATCTGGATAATACGTGCTATTTAAAGTATCATTGACTTTAACAGTTTTAGAGTAGAAAAACTGAAGAAATAGTTTAAGGTACTTTGAAATTGGTGTATCTATAACATATGGGGTGGTTTTACTTAAAATAGGGGTATGGTTAACGTGTTTTAAGTTAAATGTTTGAGTGAAGCGCCCTGCATGACCTAAGCGTACACCTTACAAGCTCATAAATGTTTATGAAGACTATATTCTACATCATTAATTTAAGGTAAAATATCCTGAAAAATTTGATTCAATTTCATCAGTTTCGATTCAAAACGTTTTTCTACCTAAAGACCTAAATAAATGACAATGATGTTTCTAGGCAAACATATGAGGTAAATATTGATAATACATAAACCAAAAAAAGCATTTTCACACAAATTTTTACACAAACTAAGATTTCATGAATATTATTAAAAAATAAACACCTATTTTCAATGTGCCATCAAAGTTTGTAAGTGAGCCATTTGGAGTACGAAAATGTTCTCATGTAACGTAAATCGTACGATGTGTTACCTATTCTAGTAAGGAAATGGAAGAAGTTAAGCCTATCTACACCCCCCTCCCTCAGAAACCCAAGAAACGTATATCTCGGCTATTCCGATATTCATCCCGACACGCCAGAGTCCCAGGCTCGATCTATCATATTAGACTGATTTGTACATTTTCATCTTCTCTGATCATTTTGTCTCAAGATTTGGTCGTCATCGGACCCTGGTCACGTGCACGACTGCCATTGTAGTTAGCGGAACAGCTCTGGCCTTTCTCCGTCAGCATATGGATGTTCATGGTACTTACAGCCTTTTTCACACACAGCTAAAATTCATCGTATCTAGAGATGATTAGAATCATCGTAAAGTTTTAAACATGTTTATAGACAAAAATTTCCCAGTGTGAACATCGTTTTATACGATGTTGGGATAGATTACGAAGTCGCGATCCATACGCCCCCTAAAAGCAGGCTGCAGATACGAAGTTCGTATCTAGTGAGCTTGACATTTTGTGTGTGAAAGGTTATTCGTGTTTAAACGTGTTTAAAACTGGATGGAGCGTGCGCTTTGATTGATATGACATGACCCTTCAATGCGCAATGGCTCTACTGCGCATTTTACGAGCAGTAGTTTAATCACGAAACGATTTAACGATCGCACCGAAATTTCTGTGTGTGAAAGGCTCGTGATTAGTTTAAAACACGTTCGAAACACGTTTTATACTAGTCATGTTTATAGAAATTTAGCTGTGTGTGAAAAAGGCTGTAAGAATGATCACAGGTGCATTTACGGTTGGAATGCTCCAATCATCCTTCGTACTTGGTAAGGTACCAAACATTGAGTACTGCTTATGAAATTATGTTGTAAAAGAAACTCAGAGGCCCGAATTCACAAAGGAGGTTTTGTCGACAAACCTCCTTTTGTTTCGCCAAACCTCCTTTTTTTTTCTTTACAAATCAGGTTTGTAAAAAAAACGCGTAAAACGCGTCATATGACGTACGAAAAACCAAGGTTTTGTCGACAAACCTCCTTTGTGAATTCGGACCCAGCCATACAAAAAAAGTAGAAGCAGTAAATATAATTCCAAAGATAGGTATAATAACTACGACTACTATAATATTGCTAGTGTTTTTGTACTTCATTGTTTGGAACTTCACTGCTGATTATTGTTCATGCAATAGGCCATTTTTCGTAATGTAAACCAAATTTAATGCATAAGTCTTTGTGAAGTGCCTCAATACAAATTATGTCATTCACCTGGTAAGAATAATAGTATTTCAATAGACATAATCCAAACTGCGTACATTAGTTGTTGCCAGGTTGGACAAACATTATGACTTGACCTACCTAGCAACACTTGACATATGCAGTTTTGCATTCTGACTATTGAATTACTATTATTCTTATCAGGTGAATGAAATAATTTTGTAGTAGGGGCATTTCACAAAGACTTGTGTATTAAATTTGGTTTACATTACGAAAATGGGTCTATTGAAGAAAGATAAAAAACATTATAGACCTTCAGGTGCATACGCACAATTACCAGAAGTTGTAGTTGTAGTAGTAGCAGTAGAGGCCACCGATTACCGACAAAAACTAGCCACCAATAGTACCGACAAATATATTAATGCCAATGTGCCAATGTCTACACATTTAACCCGGGGCCCGGGGTGTACAATGATGTGCTTAGATGTGCTTAGATGTGCTCCTCTACACATTTGAATCAAATTCTACCGAGAAAAGAAAAATCCTTCATTTCTGGTTGCCATGCCAACCATAAATGGAAGACCAATCCATGTCAGTCAAATTTCGTTTAACAATAAATTGTGGATAATTTACGGTGTAAAAAAGGGATTTGACTCACTTTTTTTTCATTTCTTCATGCCCTTTTGTGAATCTAAATATAGTTTTCCTTTCCATAATTCTGTCGCCATCTACGTCTTCTTTTGGACCAACTGCACGTAAAACGAATGGACCTTGATTTATGCGGTGGTCACAAACCCGCCGTACTTAAGTGCGTGCTGTCTACGTGCAAAAAACGTGGGCAAAAATTTGGGTATCCGTACGTGGTGAGTACCGCCTCCGTACGGATTTTGGGAGCACGCAGAGACACACCGTAGCACTTTTAGTACATGAGGAACTTTCGCTGCGTTCGGGCTGCGGTCGGGCTACCGATTCACCCCCCAGTGCGTGCCCCGGTACTGCCAACGAGCGCACAACGCCACTGACCTCCGTGCGTCTTTTAACGTGAAAAGTGCGTGGTCCGTGCTTACTCGCCACTTCCCCAGTTTCAACTGTCCAATGAACACGCAGACCGTACCGAGTAAGCACATGCTCCGCACTTACAACGCACGTTCTGCGCACTGATTTATGCAGTATATAGTCTCTGTGGTGGAATGGGCGGGCATCTTGAGGCAGCAGCAGTTGGGACTTCTGAAGAACATCGGAATTTTCGTCCTATATAATACCCCGACATCGGGTGGAAAAAACTCACCGAGTTCATCGCACGTGAACGCACTTACAACGTGCGAGTGAGTTAGGAACATCGTACGTGAGCAGCACGTGTAAGTACGGCCTCCGTACGATAAACGTGGGCAACCGCCACGGAGACCGTACGTTGTAGGCAAGTTGTAAGCACGTTGTAAGCACGTACAACGCACTTACCACGTGCGCAAACGTACGATGCACGCAAACCGCTCACAGCCAGGCGTCGCGTGCGGGCCACGTAACTTACACCCGTGCGTGTGACGTGCGTTGCCGGTATTCCCTCCCTGCCTTTGCCACTCCCTCCCTACGTTTTTCAGAAAAAAACGTGGCGGCCGTGGCCTCCTAAAAACCGTACGGACTTAAAACATGCACGGTGGGGTTGTGACCAAAGCCTTAAACCGTGTCAGCGCGCGCTAAAACTGGGTAAGCGCGCGCTAGCGTTCGCGAAACAGACCATAGTTTCTCCCCCACGCTTCGGATTCGCAAATGTTTGGCACGCACGTGAATGCTGCGGTCGCGGTCGTCCGTAGTCGTATTATTTCCCGATTGGCCCCCGAGTCAGGCCACAGGAAAGTCATGATACTTATAGATCTGTGTGAATGCGAAGCCATATGACATATGGACTGATTGAGGAATACCCCCACCACACACTCGCACACAAGGGCGTAGAGAGGGGGTGTTTTAGGTGTTCGAACTCCCCTCTTGACAAAAAATTGTTAGTACACACTACCCCCCCCCCCCTCCCACTTAGCCTGCACCGTAAAAAAAAAAAAACACGTGTAGTTCTCTATCTGCGCGTTGAGGCAGTGGGCGGATCCAGGTTTGGGGGACTAGGGGCCACGGGCCCCCACCCCTGGCAAAATTTAAAAAAAAAAAAAAAAAATGGGTAACCACAATGTTACCTTTTTTTCATAAAAAGAAAAGAAGACGGTCCTACCTCTGACAAAAAAAAGTTTTAAAAAAAAGATGGAAACCACAATTTTTAATGTACTTCCTTTTTGCTCGGGGGGGGGGTGTTGAGTAAAAAAAAAAATAGTGCTTTACTACCACCTCCCCCCCCCCCCCCCGCGCGCAAACCTCTTTCACCCCCCCCCCCCCCTTTTTCTTCATTTTTTGTTTTTGTTTTCTCCCTTTTCTTTCTTTTCTTTTTTTTTTCCTTTTTTTTTTTCTTCCTGTTTTCCCTCTCCTTCCTCGTATTCTTTTTTTCTCTTTTTTTCCTCTTTTCTCTTTCCGTTTTTCTTTCTTTTCCCTCTCAATTTTCCCTCCCCTTTTCTCATTTTTTCCCGACGGCCAGCGCAATTTACTGACAATATCCAGATAGGTGGGGAGTGGCCACCCCACCCCCCCCCCCCCCCCCGTCAGCGACGGCCCTGAGTAGTAGTAGTAGTAATAGTAGAAGTAGTAGGAGTAGTAGTAGTAGTAGTAGTAGTAGTCAGGGACGGATCCAGGGGGCACAGGGGGCACGTGGTCCCACCCGGCCAAAAAAAAAAAAATAAGTGCTCACTACCCCCCCCCCCCCCCCACCGGGTTGAGTCGCTGCGATTTTTTGGGGGGGACTAATGCACCCCATGCCATTTTGTGCCCCCCCCCCCCCCCCGTAAGAAAATTCCTGGATCCCGCCACTGGTAGTAGTAGTAGTAGTAGTAGTAGTAGTAGTAGTAGTAAATAGCAGGAGTAATTCGGGTAAAAAAGAAGAAACAAAGTAAACTATTACTAGAATATGAACGGCAGAATTGTAGCCTGTTTGCTGTGATCCTTAACAATAGTGGAGGCAATATGATTATGGACCCTACAATAAATCTATTTATCTCTATGTTCATTTACGTTTAGCTAACGAATTGGTTGGTCCTTCCAAGCGAGCCATTGCTGGTACTGTGATATGGGTCCCACTTTTGCAGTAGGG
>JAVYIG010017205.1:0-27373 GCA_035222895.1 Strongylocentrotus droebachiensis
GTCAGTATGAAAATTATGAAGCAGCATTGGAAACGTGCAATCTATGTTCATTAGAAGCAAGACGTAAGCAGTTATGTATAGACTTTGCAAATGCACTTGTCAAACACCCACAATTTAAAGAATGTTTACCTCTAAGACAACAAAGCACTTATTTTCTAAGATCTCAATCAAAGTTTAAACAATACCAATGTAAAACAAAACGCTTCCAGTGCAGCTCTCTTCCTTACTTTATAAATCTTTTGAATAAAATGTAATACCAATATTTTTAGAATTTCACAGTCCATGATTGAAATATGTGAATGAATTTTGATAGTTTTTATCTCAATTTTCTGCAATACTGAATATTTCTTGCCATCTCCCCTCATCTGTAATGATAAGGTACCCTTTGTCTGTCTCTTCCTCTCTTCAACCCTCTCTCTCTTTCCGTCTTTCTCTCCCGTCCCCCTTCTCTTTCTTTCTCTCCTTCTCTCTCTTTGTCATCACTCCAACTCTCCCTCTCCTACACCTCTCCCTATCTCTTTCTTTTTTTAACAAAAATTTGAATCTGATCAATGAATTTTTATGAAATGTCTATATGTTTGATTATTGATTTATGTCATATGTTGTGTTATTCAATTTGAATTGCAATTGTATTGTATATAACCTTGTGAAATGGATCGCAATTCAGCCATTGGCTGCGATGATCTTTTTAATTAAAATCATTTCTATCTATCTATTTCTATCTAGTCCAGAATCTGGCCTATTTAATTTTGATCTCCACCACACCAACGCTACCTCTCCCTACAGGCGCGCCGGAAGCAGTTTGGGATTGGGGGGGGGGGGGGGGCAAACATTCCAGGGGGCTCACCTTCCAGGGGCAGTGACGTAACGAGCAAAAAACGTTTGGAAGGGGGGGGGGGAGAAGAAAAAATTTGCATCACCACCACCACCAATTGGCGGAGATTCCAAGGAGCAGAGCCACCGGAAGCTCGGGGTTTTAGGTATTTAATATCGGAGTCAGATGAGCATAATTACAGGGACCCGCCTTAGGGCCCTTGGTGGGGGTCCGGGGGCGGAAGCCCCCGGAAGCTCGGGAGTTTTAGGTATTTAATTACGGTCAGATGAGCATCCCAGGGCCCCGCCTTAGGGCCCTTGGTGGGGTCCAGGGGGCAGAGCCCCCGGAAGCTCAGGTGTTTAAGGTATTCAATAACGGTCAGATGAACATACAGGGGGACCGCCTTAGCGGGCCCTAGGTGGGGCCCGGGGGGCGGAGCCCCCGTAAGCTCTTAGGTTTTAAGGCATTTAATTACGGTCAGATGAGCATCCAGGGCCCCGCCTTATGGCCCTTGGTGGGGTCCAAGTGGCAGAGCCCCCGGAAGCTCGGGGTTTTAGGTATTTGATAACGGTCAGATGAGCATACAGGGGACCGCCTAAAAGCTCGGGAGTTTTAGGTATTTAATTACGGTCAGATGAGCATACAGGGACCGCTTTAGGGCCCTTGGTGGGGTCTTGGGGGCGGAACCACCGTAAGTTCTGGGGTATTAGGCATTAATTACGGCCAGATGAGCATATTTTGATATCTCATTATTTTGTGACATTGGCAGGTCACTTATTTTTTCTCTCTCTCTTCTTTCTTTTTATTTTTAACAAACTTTTTTCAAAAAGTGAGGGAGGGGGGGGGGGGAGGGATCGAGCCCCCCGAGCCCGGGCGTTCTGCATACCCTGACATACAGCATATAAGCATATATTTCGCCCGACTGTAAATTTTGGAGTTTCTAATTTCCAACAAACGCATAAAAAGGTATGACTTACACAAAAATTGAGGAAAAATACCGGAAAATCATGTCATTTCAGCAACATTTGTAAATCACTGGTTTTTGAATAAAAATTAACCCCCCCCCCCCTCATCAGTACGCCAGCGTTCAGGGGCTCATGAGCTTTTCACCCCTATAACAAAACACAGACACGCTTTCCCATTCTCTCACAATATGTCCACGATATGCGCGCTATTATTAAAACCTCCATTGATATAGGTAGCATGCGCAATGTTTAGGAAATTCAATTCCTGTTAACTTTCCTTTTCTTTGAATAGGATTTAATACGTCATTTAATTGAGTTTTTTATTATTGTTATGTTCTTTTGGGTTAAAAATACAAACCATCTTGACTCCTTTACTGTTTTTTTTTTTTTTTTTTGAGGGGGGGGGGGGGGCGTTTTTGGGGGGCAAAAATGCGTTTTTGACCCCCCCCCCCCACTTTTTTGATTGGGGGGGGGGGGGGGGGCAGCTGCCCCCCCTGGCCCCCCCCCCTGCCCCCCCCCCCCCCACTTCCGGCGCCTATGTTGACTCCCTACTTACTTGCTACCAGCCGATGATGGGCGTGATCACTTAACTAACTTAAACGAAGAGGAATGTTATCTAAACACATAGTTCGCGATGGATATTCAAACTTCTTCGCAGCGCTAATAGTGCGCTAGCGAACATGACTAGTCTCACGTACGTGCAGACACTATTCAGAAGGGAAAGAACGTACCTCCCATAGGCTCAACACGCGCCATGCCCCAATCTGTGCCGCATACAAAAATAACGCCGCCCGGCTGGGCTGGTGAGCAAAATTATGAGTTTGTTGATAACGCCATCTTCGACGGCTTGAATCAAGTGTGTAGGGAAATTATAAAGGACCGTGCAGATTCTGGACTAGTCTGGTGTCGGATCGTTCGTATGACTGAGGTACAGGTCATGGTAAAGTATTATGGAGTTTTCGTAACTCATTGCTGACGGAGAATCTGCGGTTCGTGTGCAAAATCTAGAAACTACTATAGTAACAGCGGGGTGACCGCTGAGGTACTGAAATCCAGAACGGGTTTTGGCCAAATCTACGGGCGTTCTTAATGACGCCCCAAGTGAATCAAGTGCCTCGATACAAACTATTTCATTCACCTGATAAGAATGATAGTATTTAAATTGACAGAATCCAATATGCATAAATTAGTTGTTGCTACACTTAATACATGCAGTTTGCATTCTGACTATTGCGAATACTAGACAGGTGAATGAAATAATTTGTATTAAGGAACTTCACAAAGACCTACGTATTAAATTTGATTACATTACAAAAATGGCCTACATGTATTCCCTGCCGCGCAATACATACAGACGGGACTACACGACTAGCACAACTTGTCTCGACCAAGCCACAAAACGGCTTTTTATCAAATTTCAACAGTTTATCATCAAGTTTTTAAAATAATTCATGTTAAATCCATATTCACGTTGTTATAGTTTTTAAAAACAATAATCGGAAGAAGAAAAACAATCATTTAGTGCTCACTGCCCCCTACCCCCCCCCCCCCATGACTGAAATATTGGTCGGCGCAATTTTTCAAATTTCAACCCCCCCCCCCCCCCATAGCAAAAAGCTAGATCCGCCCCTGAGCGTTGAAATTCGTCATCCTTCGTTACAAAACGACGAAATTCCCATACCAAACATCTTTGTAACAAGCTCGCTGATTGGCTGTTTATTCACTTGGGACGTCATTGAGAACGCCCGTAGATTTGGCAAAAAAACGTTCTGGATTTCAGTACCTCAGCGGTCATCCCCGCTGTTACTATAGTAGCTTTTCGATTTTGGACACGAACCGCAGATTCTCCGTCCGCAATGATCTTGCAAAATCTCCCTAATGTTTGTCGAACTGGCAACAATTAATGTATGCAGTTTGGATTCTGTCTATTGAAATGCTATTATTCTTATCAGGTGAATGAAATAGTTTGTATCGAGGTACTTCACAAAGACGTATGCATTAAATTTGGTTACTTTACGAAAATTGCCTATTGGCAATGCATTCCGCTTATTGTAACGAGGGCGGTCTGTGTGCGACGGCCGTAACCCTGAGTGCTCCTGCGTCGTAGAAGGTATGTCCGTCGCTGAGCGAAAACTCGCTATTGTTGCGCTCGTATCTTTTGAGATGGTTGTACAAGAAATCTATATCATCCCGCTGGCTGAATTTCTTTTGTCAAAGTCGAATCTTAACCCCACCCCTAACTGATATTGTGGGATACGGGTAAAGTCCTATCATTTCATCTTTAGACTAGCATTACATATATTGTGAGCGCTAAATTGCATGATCATGTCAGAAGAGCGCAGTCGAGTCATCTTGTGGACCATACCACGAGGTTCGTCAACCGCGTTTTCCCTTTCAATAAGTCGCATACCCGACGTCGAAATGTGGATGGAACCTTACGGTTTTGCCCATATAGCCGAACTCAACGCTAACGTGGAAGAAGGAGTTGCACTTCCCAAAGAGTATGAAGGCAACGAAAAGCTTTACGAGAAAGTCGCCGGACATGTTAGTACGGCGATGGGTAGACGCTTCTTTCCCGAGACGCTGTCGTAAGTATAGAAATTCACTTTATAGGTCCATGTTTTTAAGAAAGCAATGCACACAAAATATTTTCCTGGTGATCAAGTTTATACAAATATTTACGAGAAAGTCGCCCAATGTGGCAGGGTGTCTTGAGACGTCGCCGTACGTATCAACAAATTCTTTTTAGGAGATCAAGTCTGAAAGAGAGCGATTCAGATGAAATTTTTCACGAAAGCAAAAACAAAGAACGTCAATAATTTTTAGCATGATTAGCAAAGAGTGGTGGTCCCGAAAGTAACGATGACCGGTGTAATAATATCTGCAAAGCGCTTCGAGACGGTATTTCGCATTACGCGCATTAAAAATCTAGATTATTATAGACCAAAGTCACGTGACCCCGCCTTGAATCGATTTTTAAATCGTAGGATGGCAAGTGAAGGATTTGGCCTATGCAACGTCTATATGGGCTTTTAAAAGAGCAAAATAGAGCCAACAGGTTGAGCATTCTATCTCCTCCAGCATGTAGAGGAACACGCCATTAATACTGAACACTACAATCGATTGGATGAAACCCACATTATTGATTTTGAAACACACTTCTGGTCAGGAAAGGTAAAAGAATCCATCTGGACAAAAAGGATTAACCCCTTCACTGAAGAGGACTCTAGCTATCGATTGTACCAGGATAATATTATGATACTGGAGCGAAGATACTACTATACTATAAAAATGAAAAGGTGAAATTTCAACGGCATTTGATAGACAACACTTATTTATATAGAACTTCCTTCAAAACGAAAGGGTTTGAAAATGGCTTTTTGTGGGAAAATAACGACCATTAGTTGTCGAATAGACTTAAGAGATTGCAATCACTTAAGTAATCGTCTGATTTTCAGACCCTAGTACCGAATGGTCGTACGTTTTGTGCTACCCAAAGATTCAATCAGTTACATTTTGGGCATTACAAGTAGTGGGTTATTGATGTAGACAAATGCTCATGTACCTGTTACAGCTCATTTTATTTTGTTTGTTACCAAAGGAAAACAAAATGTCAGTCAGTCACTCAATAGTGTCTGACAGGAAAGTCTAGAAAGTAAACGGGTTTCCTAGCATAACTTGAATACTAGAACACTGCTAAGTGCCAATTTCAAATTTCACAGATAGGACATACATGACATATTCACAATTCCTGCAAAGTTCTACATAATGTGATGTTGGCTGCAAAAGGGACATAGTACCTTTAAAGGTAATAACAAGTTTTGGTATGGGGTCATGAATTTGGTTCAAATGAACATATTGGAAGCATATACGATCCGACAATATTCAATGATCGTCGTCACGGTTGAAATCGAGTCTTAAGTTATGAAATTGAAAATAATAACTCTTTTTGTTGTATAGCCCCCTCTCAAGGTCAAGATATCAATTAACCTATAAAACAATGTTTTGTTTTACTAAAATCGACCGATAAGCTATTCCCATTTAGAAATTATATATCACAACTACAAAGTCTGAGATTTTCATGGTCGCAGCTACCATTGAACGGCCGTAGGCACTATTTGAAATTTATCAAAATTTACCGGGAGCACCGGTAAATTTTGATATTCAATTTTTCTCGAAAGCAGAATTGTTGTAGGGGCTAAATTTTCTAGTGCTTATAATACATCCACAGGGGCATCCAAATATATCAAAATTGTAAAGAATCACTATCCACCCAGTTTTCAAAATTTTCTAAAACTTTGTATAACCTTTATTAAAGGGAAATTATGTTTGTGAGGAGGGTACAAGGCACCTACGATTCTACGAATGATCGTAACAAGGACGTACAAATCGTAGAAGTCGGCCTACCACCCGTGCGCAAAAGGACACACGGTGAGTTGTGTTCGCCAGCACACCTACGGTCGTGTACATCTACGGAATCATTTAAGCGGAATCTAATGACATATTTTGTTTGTATTGTAGTTAAGTAATCTTGAAGAGCTGTATGTTAAGCGCATATAGTAGTTTTAATTGAGTATGCGCTATATAACTCACATATCCCTTATCATATCATATTATTCTTATTGTGACCATAGCATAAGGCTAGAGATATAATACCGGAACACGATGGAACCACACAGGGACTTGCGCTTAACAAGAACGGATTGTTGTTGATGTTGTTATTATTAGTATTATCGTTATTATTATCATTATTTGTTATCCTTATTTATATTGTATTCATTTTTGTCGCTACAGGTACTCCAAGATAAAGAAGACTCTCGAAGGAATAACTGCAAAGCATGTCTTTGTTAAGGATATGGCTTATGGGATGTTTGGTAAAGACGCGATTCAGTATATCCCTAGCGGCTTCAGACACTCCTTTCTCATCCGAAACCCTGACCTGGTATTCCCGGGCCTTCACAAGATGTATTACAACCATTTCAAAGCGATTAACAGGTTACTGCCGGAAGAAAAAGACGAAGCTAGCTTCGACGTCCGGAACCATAACGAGCTGGGGTCGCACGCAAACTACTTCAAGACAATGCGCGATCTCTGGTCGTATATCCGCGAGGAGGTCGACCCGAAGGCAGTTATTCTTGACTCGACGGACCTGCTTGCAGACCCACGTCGTGTTCTTCCTCGATGGTGCGAGGCGGTGGGACTGCCCTTCGATGAATCTATGCTATCATGGAATCCGGATGTTAAAGAAATGGCATCTTGGAATTGGGGTAGTGACCGGGCAGGACAGGCCTCGTTTGACATTTTTTATGCTAGTGTTCTAAGGAGCAGTTGTTTTACTCCTCCGAAGGCACCACAAACACGTAACCAGCTGACTGATGACGTAATTGAATTAGCGGAAGCTGCTATGCCCTTCTATGAGGAAATGTATCGCCATCGTATACGTGTTGATGAAAAACATGGCCCCAACGAGGGGTAAACATGTTATTCATGGCATATGACCTGGTAGTAAATCATTTTCCCCTGCGACAATTATTGTTCCGCGTCAGTTTTCTACACTAACCGATCTCCAAGATTCAAACCTGTACCCAACTATAAACCTATTCTTAGCTCTAACGCTAACCTTAGACCTAACATGATAGCCATATGTAACCCAAACTCTTTGGCCCGAATTCACAAAGGAGGTTTACATTTAACCCATGGTTTCTACCGTCATTTACATAACCCGTGGTTTAAAATTAGCGCAAATTAAGCGTAGGCTTGCCTTGCGCGTGTCTAAAATTGGACCTCTGACTGTGTTGCGCTTACTTTGCGCTAATTTAAGACCATGGGTTATGTAAATGAGGGTTTATGGGTTGGTGTATATTGTCGTTCGTTCGTTCGTGTCTCCTTAGATCAAGATTCTTGATTAAAATTAAATTAAATTAAATTAAATGAAGTTCTTCCATCGCCCGATTGCTGCAATGGCCGTTTCATTAACAAGGGCCAGGTCTTCATCT
Source organism: Strongylocentrotus droebachiensis (assembly GCA_035222895.1). Classification (NCBI taxonomy): domain Eukaryota; kingdom Metazoa; phylum Echinodermata; class Echinoidea; order Camarodonta; family Strongylocentrotidae; genus Strongylocentrotus; species Strongylocentrotus droebachiensis. Next base: position 7,776 of record JAVYIG010017205.1, read on the forward strand.
GTGCAACCCGTTCCGCCGCACTGCAAGATGTGGTCCATCGTCTGAGTCTCTCCGCAGTCGCAAAGAGTATCTCCTTCATGGGCATAGCCCCATCTTACCATATTGACCTTACACCGCCCCATTCTGGTCCGCATTCGATTTAGGCATTGCCACTCCGGCCACTTCAGGTTAAGCCCTTTGATGAGTATGAAGGGGTGACCAAAGTTCGCGGACATTTTACAACATATTACAAAATGTGATATTCGATCTATGATTTCTCATATTCTATACAAATTTATTCATTTCAATTATTACCAAACGGATGGCAAAGTTTTTTTGTACTACAGATTGGTTCAACTAGAAAAAATTATCGTCGATTATGATCCTCTTTCCATTGGTGATATCAGATTTTTGAAATCTTACCGATTTTTTGAGAAAGCGAACTTTGGTCACGCGCGAACTTTGGTCACACCACCATACGGGATTGGCTGTTGGTGGAGGATTCTGTTCAGGTGGTAGGACAGAATCGAGGAAGCTGTGTCGGGATATAAGTCGTTTGTGGGGTTGTAAGTATCCGTGTAGCATGTGTCTGTCATCTGTCGCCTGCTTCATCCGTTCCTTTAGGCAGGTGTTAGTGCGCCTTTGGTTAGGAGATCCAATGTCAGCGAGGTGATATATCTGCTCAACTTTTGTTGGTTTCAGGCAGCCTGTTATCTTTCGATATGTGTTATTGAGTGTGGTGTCAAGCTTCTTCACATGGGATGATCTGCTCCAAACTAGGCAAGCATATTCTGCGGATGACATGCAGATCGACCCAAGACGAAAATCCAATTGAATCCCCATTGAGTGCAGGGGCGTCGCTAGACCTTTTTCAGTGGGGGGGTGTAGAGGCCAACGATTACCGACAAAACTAGCCACCAATTACAGACAAAATTAAATGTCCAATATCTACAAATTTAACCCTATAAACCCGGGGCCGAAGGCTAAACTATTTTCCTATGAACTATCTTTAGTACTTGCGTATGCGCAAATGGTCATTTTCCTCGACGACATAAATATATGAATTATTTCGTCAACTTAGTCAGCATCATAGCTATATTTTAATGCAGGCGCGGAGCTAGGATCTTATTTTAGGGAGGGGCGGTAGAGAGCAAGCGAATCACTTAAAGAGCGCGCGAAACGCGCTCATTAGGGGGGTGGGTGATAGGCCTCCCGCGCGAAGCGCGGAAGCTTAAACGTTACCTTAAATTATTAGGAAAAGAAGACGATTTATTGTACCGTTCTCGACTGTTAATCCTTGTCTGAAAGAAGTTCCTCCCCCTTCCCGCGCGAAGCGCGAAAGCTTTGACGTTTCATTAAATTATTATAAAAGTAGGACGATTTGCTGTACCGTTCTCGACTGTTAATCCTTGTCTGAAGTTTCTCCCCCTCCCGCACAGCGCGGAAGCTTTGACGTTTCATTAAATTATAAGAAAAAAGTAGACGATTCAATGTACTGTTCTCGACTCCTAATCCTTATCTGAATTCAGTTCTCCCCCTCCCGCGCAAAGCGCGGAAGTTTTGGCGTTTCATTAAATTATAACAGAAAGTAGACGATTCGTTGAACCGGGCTCGACTCTTAATCCTTGTCTGAATTCAGTTTTTCCCCCTCCCGCGCGAAGCGCGGAAGTTTTGGCGTTTCATTAAATTATTAGAGAAAGTAGACGATTCGTTGAACCGTGCTCGACTCTTAATCCTTATCTGAATTCAGTTCTCCCCCTCCCGCGCGAAGTAGACGATTCGTTGAACCGTGCTCGACTCTTAATCCTTGTCTGAATTCAGTTTTTCCCCCTTCCGCGCGAAGCGCGGAAGCTTTGGCGTTTCATTAAATTATTAGAGAAAGTAGACGATTCGTTGAAACGTGCTCGACTCTTAATCCTTGCCTGAATGAAGCTTCCCCCTACCGCGCAAAGCGCGGAAGTTTTGGCGTTTCATTAAATTATTAGAGAAAGTAGACGATTCGTTGAACCGTGCTCGACTCTTAATCCTTGTCTGAATTCAGTTTTTCCCCCTTCCGCGCGAAGCGCGGAAGCTTTGGCGTTTCATTAAATTATTAGAGAAAGTAGACGATTCGTTGAAACGTGCTCGACTCTTAATCCTTGTCTGAATGAAGCTTCCCCCTACCGCGCAAAGCGCGGAAGTTTTGGCGTTTCATTAAATTATTACAGAAAGTAGACGATTCGTTGAACCGTGCTCGACTCTTAATCCTTTGACGTTTCATTAAATTATGAGAAAAAAGCAGACGATTCGGTGTACTGCTTCGACTCTTAATCCTTATCTGAATTCAGTTCTCACCCTCCCGCGCGAAGCGCGGAAGTTTTGGCGTTTCATTAAATTATTAGAGAAAGTAGACGATTCGTGGAACCGTGCTCGACTCTTAATCCTTGTCTGAATGAAGCTTCCCCCTACCGCGCAAAGCGCGGAAGTTTTGGCGTTTCATTAAATTATTAGAGAAAGTAGACGATTCGTTGAACCGTGCTCGACTCTTAATCCTTTGACGTTTCATTAAATTATGAGAAAAAAGCAGACGATTCGGTGTACTGCTTCGACTCTTAATCCTTATCTGAATTCAGTTCTCACCCTCCCGCGCGAAGCGCGGAAGTTTTGGCGTTTCATTAAATTATTAGAGAAAGTAGACGATTCGTGGAACCGTGCTCGACTCTTAATCCTTGTCTGAATGAAGCTTCCCCCTACCCTGCGAAGCGCGGAAGTTTTGACGTTTCCTTAAATTATTAGAGAAATAAGACGATTCGTTGTACCGTTCTCAACTCGTCTAAATGAAGTCTTCCCCTTCCGCGCAAAGCGCGGAATTTTTGGCGTTTCATCACAATATAGAGAAAGGAAGACGATTAGTCGTACCGTTTTCGACTCTTAATATTGTCTGAATGAAGCTTCCCCCTACCCCGCGAAGCGCGGAAGTTTTGACGTTTCCTTAAATTATTAGAGAAATAAGACGATTCGTTGTACCGTTCTCAACTCGTCTAAATGAAGTCTTCCCCTTCCGCGCGAAGCGCGGAATTTTTGGCGTTTCATCACAATATAGAGAAAGGAAGACGATTTGTCGTACCGTTTTCGACTCTTAATATTGTCTGAATTCAGTTTCCCCCTCTCGCGCAAAGCGCGGAAGCTTTGACGTTTCCTTAATTATTAGAGAAATAAGACGATTCGTTGTACCGTTCTCCACTCGTCTAAATGAAGTCTTCCCCTTCCGAGCGAAGCGCGGAATTTTTGGCGTTTCATCACAATAAAGAGAAAGGAAGACGATTTATCGTACCGTTAACGACTCTTAATAAGCCATATATTTTGTCTGAATTCAGTTTCCCCCTCTCGCGCGAAGCGCGGAAGCTTTGAAGTTCCTTAAATTATTAGAGAAAGAAGACGATTCGTTGTACCGTTTTCGACTCTTAATAAGCCCTATTTGTCTGAATTCAGTTCTCCCTTCTCGCGCGAAGCCCGGAAGCTTTGACGTTTCCTTAAGGCGAGGCGTCAAAAATATCGATACCAGCAGGCTGCCGCCTCATGTATTGGCGCATCGAGGCTGCAATTACGGCCGAAGCCTGGCTGGGGCAATTATTTTTCACTTATTAGCCCAGCCGGCTTGCGCCAGGCTGGGATCTGAGGCTCGGTTTCCATTCGAAAGGCGGCAGCCGGCGCGTTGCTTTTGAATGCCATTTCCTACCGCCAGCGGTAGCCGGCTGAGCTAATTTAAAAAATGCAGCCAGGACGCACAAGTGCAGTTAGCTGCCGCTGGCTGGTATATTTATTTTTGACGCCTCGCCTAAATTATTAGAGAAATAAGACGATTCGTTGTACCGTTCTCGACTCGTCTAAAATAAGTTTTCCCCTTCCGCGCGAAGCGCGGAATCTTTGGCGTTTCATCACAATATAGAGAAAGGAAAACGATTCGTCGTACCGTTGTTGATTCTTAAACCTTGTTAGAATTTAGTTTCCCCGAAAATTTTAAACCTCTGATTTCTTTAGCTGATATTTTAGGAAAGTGAAACTTCGAGAAAATACAAGTATTGTAGTTGTAGTTACTATCGAAGTCGTCACAGCGGATAAAAAGTCACAGTTCGTAGGGAAAAAAACTTGTCGGCCGACCGACAAGATACATCTCACCGAGCTCAAACTTCTGCATTGATATTAGTACACGAGGATCGAGCAAGAGTACCGACACAGCTGACCCAACACAGCAACATATTTGACCGTGTCTTTCTTGCTCCCTCGACGAGACGACTTCACCCAACAACCCCCTTCTCTCTTTTACTCCCACTCCTCTTCTCTCAGGCTCTTACCTCCCCTCTCTCTCCTCTCTTTCACCCCCCCCCCGTTTCTTTTGTTTCCCTTTTACTTTTTTTTCTTTCTTTTTTCCTTTTCTTTCTTTTCTTTTTTTTTCTTTCTTTCCTCTCCTCCCTCTTTTTCTTTTCTTTCCTCTCCTCCCTCTTTTTCTTTTCTCTCTCTCTTTCTTCTCTTTTCTTTCCTTTCTTTTCCTTTCTTTCCTTTCTTTTCCTTTCTTTCTTTTCTTTTCCTTTTCTTTTTTCCTTCCTCTCCCTTTCCCTCTCTTTTTCCCCTCCCCCTTTTCTCTTTTTTCCCGACGGCAGCGCAATTTTACCGACAAAATCCTGACAGGTGGGGGGGGTGTCGCACCCCCCCACACCCCCCCTTTGGCGACGCCCCTGATTGAGTGTCCCCATTGAATCCCAATTGGCCATTTGGAGTAAATGGAAGGTGAAACAATGGGTACCCATTGAAACCAATTGGCAATTTGGAGTAAATGGAAAGTGAAACAATGGGTACCATTGTTTCACTTTCCATGTACTCCAAATTGCCAATTGGTATTGAATTGGGATTCAATGGGGGCATTCAATGGGGATTCAATTGGTAAATCGATCCAGTTAAAAGAACCAGTGATAAATTACTGATACTTCATAATCGATTTTGGCAACTGTCCACCAATTACGTATATTCCAATCTCATTTACATTAACTTCATCACATAGATCATTTGAAGTGAATTCAAGAGTTACATTTACAGTGACACAGGCTCGTACACATATATATACTAAATATGCATGTTGTTTCTTGGTTAGTAATCATATAATCAATATATCTATTGCTAAAACGTGAATGTAATTGTAACATGATCAGACAAAATAATCTATTGGTTAATAATTGCCGAAGGAAAATAGAAATTCCAAAATTGATGTGCATTGTCATAATTTGCTTAACAAATCATGATAAATTTATTTTTCTGTGACACGTGTAAAGTGATAATGAGTATTCATGAGATGCCTAGATTTGTTGGTTTCTATTGGTTTCTGTTGGTTTCTATTGGTCCTATTAGTCCTATTGTTTTTTATTGGTCTTATTGGTCCTAATGGTTTCTATTGGTCCAATTGGTTTCTATTTAGCATTGGTCCTATTGGTTTCTATTGATTTAAATTGGCCCTATTAGACTTTAATGGAATTTCAATTGGTTTCAATTGGACCAATTGAAGTCCAAATTAAGGCCAATTGGTTCAATTGAAACCAATTGGGGACCTATTAAAGTCTAATGAGGCCTAGGCCAATGGGGCCAATGGGTCCAATTTGTCCAATGGGGCCAATCTGGACCAATTGAAACCAATTGGGGACCCATTAAAGTCTAATGGGGCCTAGGCCAATGGGGCCAATGGGGCCAATTTGTCCAATGAAGCCAATCTGGACCAATTGAAATCATCTGAAGTCCCATTGAAACCTGTTAAAACCTATTGAGACCAATTGGAACCAATTGAAACCAATTGAAACCAATCGAAACCAATTGAAATTTCAATTGGTGTTCAATTGGTTTCAATTGGATTTTCGTCTTGGGGAGGGCAACGGCTGCAGTTTGTACAGTTTTTGGGTTAGCGCCATAGTGTGAAGATGCTAGCTTCCCGATGATGGCATTTCGAGATTCTACTTTGCCTGTTGTCTTCTCGATGTGTTTCTTAAAGGATAAAATGCGATCGAGTTTTACACCTAGATACACTGGATGCTCGCAGTGGTTTAGCTGAACATTGTTCCATTTTAGCTTCAGTTCTCTCTTTGCCTCCCTGTTCTTCAAGTGGAAAACACACACCTGAGTCTTGGATGGGTTTGCCCGTAGGTAGTTTGCTCTGCATTCCGAAAGGCTTGCGAGCGTATATTATAAGATGGGTAGAAGAATCCCTGCAATCTGATCGGTCAATTACCATGGAAGATATCGGCGATCGATACCACCGATATCCTTTTAAAATTTTTTTCATTTTTTAAAATATTTTTTTTTTATATATTTTTTTTTTTAAATGATTTTTTTAATAATTTTTTTGTTGGTGATATTTTTTGTTTTTCGTGTTTTTTGATAATTATAATCTGTTTTTTTTTTTAATTTCATGATAAGTTAAAAATCATGCGCCCGGTAATAACCGGACGCATGATTTTGCCATGCATCCGGTAAATCTGTAAAATAACAAAATTGTGTACTTTTTAAAATTTTTTGGGGCCCCATCTTATAAAACAGGTAATGCATAGGTTTAATTCGTGGGTCGGTGGCAATGTGATGCACGCGGTACCTTTGAATTTGGTCTAAAACCATTCAAAGGTACCTTGTGCACACAATCCCTACCGACATACTCAAACCTGTGCATCATTTGTATAATGTGAGGTTTTGAATCATCAAAATGATAAGAGATTTACCCAGTCGTGTGTATGTGTATATGGGACTAGACAAACATGTGGTATAAATGTTGTGGTCCACGACCTGTAACTGTTACTTGTCATAATTTGAAGAGCCACCCTTTTCAGGGGACGTATTTTGTATGATACTCTTCCATACAAACATATGATAAGAAAGAAAAGCTCACAAATTATTTGTCACCTTTCCAAGTACTCAACCTTAATTGTTTAACATCAAGTAGTTTATCCGTTGTAATTCTGTCTTGTTTGCATAAACTTTTTAAGTTATTCAATTTTTTGAGCATTTTGTTTGCGAGTGTTCAGTTTATTTTTTTTGGTTACTAGTCAGCCTTTGTCCTTTTTCATGTACCATATCGCTTGTACATTGAGTGTGCTATATATTGTTGAACATGTTGAAAGCCAAACGGTTAACATGGGGAAATCAACCCAGTGGAATAAATGTTGAGAATATGGTAATTGCTGTCTCTATGTCGTATTTCTTGACACAATACATAAGCGTCAGAAAGAAATATTTTCTTCATACATCATCTTCATGATATGCACCATAAACTTTAATTTTTTTCTTGACAAAATATTGTTAATTCATTTCAGTTTAATCTTGGTTTCATTCACACTTCACACCTATTTCAGGTTCTAAACACCAACATTGCCATTTTTTACAACTTAGAACCTCACAAGTCAATTAATACATATATATCAAGCATTGTAAAGCTGAAATGAATTGAATTAATTTCCTTCTGCAACATGCAAATCAAATTAAATGTCAGTAATATAACATATACAAAATATAACCATTTTTTTTAAACTTGTGCACAACATAATAATAACTAGAATTTAAATCGTCACGAGGACGATTAAGGTGGTCTGTCTTCAAGTCTTATGATAGATTATAATATTTACTTTATTGAGAAAGGGAGAAGTTATATAGACATGTAAACAATGATGATCATCATGATGATGATGATCTTGATAGTAATGGTGATGACGATGATGATGATGATGATGATCATGATGATGTTGATGATTATCATCAACAGACCATGATGACATCAGACTGACAAAAATGAGAGAACATTTAGATAGTATATAGTCACAGCTACAACATACTAAAAAATCAACAAAAATCAAGCCGAAATAACGGCGATATTGCTCGCAAAAGACAAGATTTTGTAGAATCCAGATTTGAGAAAAAGTCATCTCCCATAAGGATTGCACGCAAAAAGTAATGGATCAAGTGATAATAGGGTAATAATAAAGTAAATATGGTTGTTTATTACATATTTGCGATTGTACGTGTTTTAATATTCAAAGGAGATGGTACAGTGAAAGGTCAAAAAGAAAAAAAAGTGAAGAAAAGAAATTGTTGGAGAATCCCGGACTCGAACCAGGGACCTCGAGGTCGGAAGTCAAGTGCGTTACCGATATACCAAAACATTTCCCATAGAGATTACACGTAAACGGAAAATGGAATTCTCAAATCCCACTTTGGAAGTGAAATATGAGCATGATCCCGGCATCTGATTGGGAAATAAAGGGCACACTTATCATAGCTTATTGTCTCAGCTACAACATACTCGAAGCTCAGCGTAAACAAAGATAAAACGACGGAGATATTGCTCGCGAAAGACGAGAATGTAGAATCCAGTTTTGAGAAAAAGTCATGTCCCATAGAGAATACACGCAAAATGTGAAAAATTGACATGCCTCCTTTAATCGCAAAAATACGCCATGATACCATTGTCAAAATGAAATATCGTGGTTACTGCATTTGTAGAGAATATTCTCAGGTAGAACATATCAAAATTTGAAAGAAAATTAATCAATATTTACAGAGATACAATCAATTTTCCAAAAATCTGCTGACGTCATAATATGCAAATTGAAATTTTGAGTTCGGAGGCCATTATAATGACGTCATGAGTTAATTGAGGGTCAAATGAGACATGAAATCATATCTCCAACTCATAATCTATTTAAATATGAAAGAAATTGGGGGTTATCTATCCATTCTGAAGAGTTAAAATGAATTTTGTATAGGCATGTTTTTGCCCATGTATTGTGGATACAGATAGCGCAGGTCGGCGCGTGCGTTCAACTTTGACAGCCGCTAATTGCGGTATTACTGGTCGGAAAAAGGTAAACAAGGTATCAAAATGCTTGGAAAAATGTAATAAATATGATAACAGAAAAAATTTGGCGATTCTATGTTGCAAAATGCCAGGACGTGCGGATACGCGCGGAAACGCGCGCGCATAATTACGCGCGCGCAAATTTTGAAAATGCTTAAAATGACCTGAAACGTATGCAAAATTAATTTAGAACGAATTTGACCATTTTAAAATTGTAATGCGCGCGTACGTGCGCGTCGAGGTGCGCGCGCGGAATTTTCGGACATTTTTCGTTGACCTTTGACCTGAAGTTGATGTATACCAAATATGGTTGATTTTAGATGACTCGTTATCGAGATATGATAATGACCTGAATTTTACAAAATGGCGCCTGGATGACGTCACGATGACCCCATGACCTTGAAAAAGGTTTTAGGAACTTGATATTATAGGGCCTGATGACTGACAGAAATTCAAAGGAAATTGACCATGTCGATTTCGAGTAAACGTGTGCACAAAAAAGTGTACGGAAGAAATAAAAATAAAGAAAGAAAGAAAGAAAGAAAGAAAGAAAGAATAAAGAAAATTCTAGCAAAATCAATAGGTGATCTGTCATCGACAGACCACCTAATAAATGATGACATTAGAGGTATTACAAAGTTTTGGGAATTTTGAAAATTGGTTGGATAGTGAATCTTTACAATTTTGATATATTTGGATGCCCCTGTGGATGTATTATAAGCACTAAAAAAATAGCCCCTAAAACACTTCTGTTTTCGAGAAAAATTGAATATAAAAATTTACCGGTGCTCCCGGTAAATCTTGATAAATTTCAAATAGCGCCTATGGCCGTACAATGGTAGCTGCGACCATGAAAATCTCAGAATATGTAGTTGAGATATATAATTTCCAAACGGGAATAGCTAATCGGTCGATTTTAGTCAAGAAACATTGTTTCATAGCTAAATTAATATCTTGACCTTGAGAGGGAGCTATACAATTTAAAGAGTTTATTATTTATAATTGTATAACTTTAGACTCGATTTCAACCGCGACAACGATCAATGTTTATTGTAGGAACGCATATGCTTCCAATATGTTAATTTGAACCAAATTCATGACCCCACACCAAAACTTTGTAATACCTTTAAAGGTACTATGTCCCATGTACTATGTTTGCAGGCCAAACAAATGAAAAGGTTTAATTCCAACGGCATTTGAAAGATAATACTTGTTTATATCTTCACTCAAAACGAAAGGGCTTGAAAATAGCTTTTTGTTGAAAAAAACGACCATTAGTTGTCGAATCGACATAAGTGATTGCAATCATTTATGTCGATTTTCATTAAATAGTCTGATTTTCAGACCCTTGTACCAAATGTTTGTACGTTTTGTGCTGCACAAAGATTCAATCAGTTTAATTTTAGCCATTACAAGAAGTGGGTTATTGATGTAGACAAATGCTCATGTACATTGACAGCTCATTTTATGTATGTTATTACCAAAGAAAATAAGATATCAGTCAGTCACTCAATAGTGTCTGACAGTAATGTCTAGAAAGTAAACGGATTTCCTAGCATAGGACACTGCTAATGTTTAAATTTCACAGATAGGACGTACATATTCATAATTCTTGCAAAGTTCTACAACATTTGATGTTGGCTGCAAAAGGGATATATGTTTAAAGCAAAATGTAACAGATAACACACTACCAAGAATTATTCATTAAGAAATCTGCAGAAGAATGGCTATCACAGTATCCCCTTGCTCGATAGCGTGATAACCCGGGGAGGGGATGAGGGAGTGGATACACAAAAATGGTGATGTTGATAATAATGACGACAAAAATGAACATATGAATATGTTGATGTAAATATGTCTGACACAGAAAACTTATATAAGTATACGGGAGTTATCAAATATAGTGATGGATGTTCATAGAAATCGGGAAATAATATTGAAAATTAAACCAGCACTGGGAAATATCAAACAATGCACTCTGACAGAAATGCATCATGTTAACATAAAACAACAGTAGAATATAAGTACAACACAGTTTTTAACAGAGAAGAGATACAGTGTTTTGATATTCTGAAATAAGCGTAAATCGTCACACATACTTAAAGAGAAGGTTGAGTTCTGGGAAGAGGTGAAAAATAATTTGTGAGCGTTATCATTCTTATTATGCAAGTGTGGAAGAACATCAGATAAGACATGTTCCCTGAAAAGCATGGCTCTTCAAATGCCTTCATATTCTAAATATGTCATGTAACATCGTAAAACTCGGGGTGGGATTTTTTACGCCATGTGTTCGTGTAGTCCCATATACATCTTTCTGTGTACAGTTTTTGTAACTTTGAAGACTGGGCCAAATTTCATATCATTTTGATGATTCCAGAACCTTGCAATACACACAAATTCTTATATGCTAGATGATCAACCTTTCTGGTCGATTCCACACCGTTTCTTTCACAATGCAATCCCATGACCAGAACTCAACTTCATCTTTAACAAACAAGGATTGCAAGACATATCGTGATTCTACTGATAGAATGTCAAGTAGAATTGTATGTGTTTGAAGAAAAAAATATTCGTCATACTATCATCATTCAATTTGGGGGTTTGACATACGCATAATTAATTCAAGTGATGTAAAAATGGACGTAGACTGAATACAAAGCAGCTGGAAATGTCCTCCTCCATCATGTCCTTGGGATTCACAACTTGTATATTGCCCTCTTCACGTCCTCATTCATGGCTAGTTTTGATTGCCAAATGGGTAGTATTTCAGCGTCTTTGCCCTGTGTTTAAGAAACAAAAAGAAGAAAATGTAATAATGGTTTGTGTGCAAACATAGTTATCAAAATATGCTAATTGGGCAAACGGAGCACTACATTGTTCTATCAGTGAAGGTGAATTGGACATCATACTGTTCACTGTAAATCTTTTTTTTTTTTTATATAACTCAACATTCAATAATATAATACATTTTACATGGTGTAAAGTTATGAAATAGAAAGTATACATACGTATCCAGTATAATGGGTTTTTTAATTCTTAACAAAAACAAAAAAAGGACAATTTAATCTTTGGCGTCTGTAAAAAAGACAAATGCCCAGATAATTCCTCATAGAAACGTTAACCTTTAATAATCACTTACCTGATTGAAGGAAAGATATCCCCTCAAAACAATTGTCAACTAAAGCGGTTCCCCCAATCGAACTACACATCGAACACGATAAACCACTATGGAAATGTCTTGACAGTTGATTATATAGGCACAACGATAGTCAATTAAAATTTCTCTTCAGTAGATTTTCTTGTATTCCTTGCGACCCTGTTGTCAATACAAAGGCCTTTACAAGATTCATTTTTGAATTGCATCTATACTGAAATTAAATGAAATTTAAATGAATAATAATATGACCAAATTGTAAATAAGAACGAACTTACATGGGAAAGACGAGCAATCTGTGATCTCTGTTCAGGTCAATGAGCTGCTGCATCTCTTCCTTAGTCAACTCAAAATTTAGGGCCTGCATAAAGTACCACAATAACGTTTGGAACAAAGAAACAAATTATCAAAACAATGCCCGAATGAAACGGTTATGACCAAATGTGTTTCTTCGCATTCAAGTCTTTTATTTACTTAATTTCACTTATTCCATTAACGTTAAATTTGAGGTTGAATTCCAACATTTAGCACCGACATACCCGAAATTCTTTTTTTTTTCTTGACAGAAGTCCATATATTTTCTGCAATGACACAATTGTGAATTAAATCTCTCATTTATAGTTTGACCGTATCAATTTAAACGTGTTTGACAATTCGGACTTTTGTACATCATATAGCATGGATAAAGAGTTCATGTATAGGCTTTTTATCTTCACATTGATGAGTCAACTTTCAACTGTTTTGTTTTATACAAAAGAGTTGAGGAATATCGGGAACCAACTATTTCATAATAGTCCGAATGGCTCTATTCTGAAGTACCTGAAGCCTATATACAGAACTTTTCTCTATGTTTCTAAAGACCACAGTGCAATAACCTACTTTAGTTTGTAATTTCGTTGTTTTTTTTAAATAAAAAAGATTGCAATATTCTGAGATATACGTGTTTCTATTCTTTTGAGTAAATACATTTTTTGATACCATCCTTTCTTACGAAATTTGTATGTGTGATCAACCGTATCAAATGCCTTCTTTAAGTATATTGTTACCGTCCAACGAAAGTCAACGAGAGCGAAGATCCTACCTCAAAATTCTGCTGGATTCTTGATGGCGTCACACTCTTAGGAATGACGACCACGCCCCTCTGGAGCTGGTATCTGATTAACACCTGAGCGGGGGACACGCCCCTCTTCTTTGCGATAGCACAGACAACAGGGTGTTCCATCAATACAGGATCCGTGGATTTGTCTCTGTATTGAACAATAAGCCACAATACAGATTTTAACTTGGAAACAAAAAATCAGCTAAAGACGCCATAAGAACTGTAACTTCTTTGGTTACTGTAAATACATTAAAGATAATTTTATTTATTTGTGTGTGTGAGGATTTCGTGTTTGTCCTCGCAACAATATTTGATATACCTATACCTGAATCCCTGTCTGTCTCTCTCGCTCTCTCTCTCACTTCAACTATAAACCATATCTCCTATTTTTCTTTCCCCCTCTCTATTTCCTTGTCTCCCCCCTTTTCGTTTAATCACTCTCTTATTTCGAAATACATACGTGCACCTGTTTCCCTCTTCCCCCTCTCTCTCTCTCTCTTTCCGTCCCCGTCAATTCAATTTTTTTGCTATTTTTTCCTCCATCCCCTCTTTGTTTCCCTTCCCCTTCTTCCTGGCTTTCATTCCGTTTCTCTCACTCCCTCCCCCTTTTTTCTCCCCGCACCTCTTCGGTATTCTTCAGGCCCCGTTGGCCTCTTAAAGGGATCGTTTAACAATGTTAACTCTGTGATGCACGGCCCTACATGTTATCAGTGTCTGTGATATGGTGTAATATTGAAGTCCGAAACAAAATTGCGCTTCAAAATGATCAAAAAGTGCGACAAAAAAGTAAAAACCTTTGAGTGACCGGTGTTACCATACTCGTTTTCCCCAATAGACTGTAGTGTTATGAAAACCGTTTGGCAATCGCAAAATTTGAATTTGAATTTCAATCATAAATATCTTGATAATCAGACAGGCGATCGGCTTGTAAAACTCTTGGGTTTCCTGACTGACCTAAAGTTTTATAATTATCATTGCAGCATGAGCTAAATCAAGGATTTTTTTAAAGGATCTAAGACAAATTTACCGGATCCCTTTAAGCTTGAAGCATCTAGTAACCAGTTTTTATTTCTTACCCTGGTCGCTCCGGTGAACCCAGTGGACTGTAGGCCGTCACGGTGATACCATGTTTCTTACATAACCCAATCAGCTCATTCTGTGCCAGCAACGGGTGACACTCGACCTGTTTGAGCCAATCAAAGATTAAGATTTAATGAACCAAAATATATACTTCAACAGGTGTTCCATCACTATTGTGATTGCTGCCCTCTCAGTTATGTTATGTATAACGTCGGCGGTTGTGATTTTCTTAGCGTTCAGACAGCGGCCTTCAATTATCAGTTCGAATTTGAATAGCCAGGGCCCCGTTGCATAAAACTTTACATTGATCGTAACTTTGTCATTATTGATATTGATGGAAAATTAAAGTTACAGTATTAAATATTAACTTATTGTCTGCTCAAATTCGTTAAGTTTTTTTTTTTTTGGGGGGGGGGGGGGGGGTGGAGGGGGGGGGGGGGGTGCTCTAAAGACACTGCAGCACGTTACCTGATTAGATAAGGTTATATTGTACCTTTTAGATCAGGATCAGTACATACCTGCAAATTGGCAACCGGGTGTTTGGGTGGAAGATCGAGGATGCGCTGCATCTGTGATAATTATGTTAAAATTACGCATTCCGATGGCGCGAACCAACCCCTTGTCGACTAAAGATTCCATGCCCTAAATCAGAGAGAGCGATAGAAAGAGAGAGAGAGAGAGGGGGGGGGGGGGTGTGAGGGTAGGGGGTGAGGGTAGGGGGAGGAGGGAAGGAGAGAGAAGGAGAAAGATAGAGAGTGGTGAAAGAATGAAATAAATCATTCAGAATGAAATTACACGGTTCTTTATTAAAATACTTCATTTGAGAAAGATTCATCTTTGTCATTGATAAAGGTGTCGTGGTCGAGTGGTCGAGTGGATACGTCACCGGACTGTGGATCACAAGGTCTGCGGTTCGAGTCCCGCCGCGGCACTAATGTCCTTTGACAAGACATTAATCTACATTTGCCACACTCAACCCGGGTGAGGTAAATGGGTACCTGTCAGGATTTGATTCCTTAAAATGGTAGAGCGCCGTAATGGCAGCGATGCTAAAGCCAGTGTAATAGCCTGGAGCGACAGGAGTGTCAAGTCTGACAAATATGAGCGCTTTACAAGAACCTAATATTATAAATTAGATATAATAGATGTACCGAATTATATTAAAAGATGTATGAAAGCTTACTTGATAACCAGTAAAAATATTCAAATGATTCGTTTATTGAAAACAAGTATTGAATGACAACCATGTCTTACAATTTGGAGATTAAAAACAAATAAATAAACAAACCAAACGGCCTACATTAAGAATTGAAAATAACAATTGGTAGAGCCATCCCGAAATCCGTCATTTGTATAATGCTGTCAGCTACAACATACAAGTGTTTTATTTAGGGCATGTATCTATCTGTTAAGGAGAGCAAAAGAGGAAAAGGAAATCTTTAATGCAATTTGTTAGAAGGAAAAGATTGTTTTCTTACCTTCCACACATCAATATAATCAATAGAATCATCTCCGATTAACATCCCATTTTCACCTAAAGGAAAACCGCCTTTGTCGTTCTAAAGAGAGGAAAATAATTACATAAAATGTAGCAGCATCAATTGTACAAACTCCAAAATATTAAGAGTATTATCATCGTTACTGTTTTTTTTAATTCGGTTTATTTGCGTGACTTTGCAAATAGTAGAATGTGCAGTACAAACTGAAGATATGATAAGTTTCCGTACCATTTTAGCTTTCCTGGTGAAGTCAAAAAAATGTATAGAATTGTATGAATTTACCTTTAATAATACGTTTTCAAAATAAATGACAAATTCTTAATACTTTGAACAAATATAGACCTTTATCATGGATATTTTTGAGCTGATGTAAACACACACACACATATATTTACCCATATATATATATATATATGTGTATATATATATTAGTCCTCTTACCCCCCCCCCCCCCCACCCCGCTTTTTCGCCGGGTGGCTGATTCGCTGCTAAATATTTTTTCACGTATTGGAAGAAAAAAAGTGCTCTTATCCCCCCCCCCCCCCTCCCTCCGCATATTTGCTGGCTGGCTGAGTCGCCGCTAAATATTTTCCTCACAAATTTGACCCCTAAATTGCGCTTCAAAGAGACCATGAAGTGCCTCAAGAAAAGTAAAAATCTTTGAGCGACCGGTTTATCATACTTATTTCCCCCAATAAACTGTGGTGTTATAAAAACCGCTAGGAAAACGGTTTTAAAAATTTAATTTCCGGTCATAAATATCTTGATAATCAAACAGGCGATCATGGGGTTCCTAACTGACCTAAAGGTTTATAATTATCATTGCAGCATGAGCTAAATCCAGAATTTTGTATCAGAAGCTGAGACAAAGATACCCAATCCATCTAAAGAAATGCTTATAATACAGGTAAATCACCAGGTATCGATGTTCTAACAAAGGAATTCTATTTCAGACTCAAAGACTTTGTATCTGCTTCGATTCAATAGACCATGAATAATTATATTTTTTGAGCACTGGAATGTGTTGGCGTAGGTCCAACATTAAGTGAATGGTTTAAAACACTCTTTTGTAACATTTAAGGGTGTGTACTCAATAATGGCACTTCAACAGGGTATCATCTCTCTACATGTGTAAGACATAGGGATCATTTATCCCCGTACCTTTTCTTGATTGCAATTGAAATTGTAGCCTCTCGTTCTAGCAAAACAAAGGCAATTCGAGGTATTACTTTTGACTTGAGGGAATAAAAACTATGACTATATGCAGATGATTTTTGCTCATTTTGTTTAGATTATAATTCAGCTTAATAGAGTACCATTTGATATGCTAAAGCAATTTGACAAATAGCGTAGTCTGACATTTTACAGGAAAACACTGAATTATTGAAGGTTGGAAAGCATCGACATGTGGCACTGTTTTTTTTAACTATGACCAAATAGCTTAATGACCGTTTGACAGCCTGAAACTTTACAAAGATAAAGAATTAGAAATCAGTTACAACTTTTTCTTGTAGCATGGACCTAGGTTAACCTCCCATAGCTGAACGAAGAAATTTTAGCGTTGCTTTATGTGCATGAGGTATCCCTGAACAGCCAATTGTTTACGGAATTTTGTAACAAAATTGACATACCTTTTTGGTTGGAGCCGAAAAAAATATATACCCACAAGCAATATGTTTTTTTTCTATTGATGATTAATGAGCATGGGTGGATCTTAAAGAAAGTTAACAGTAATCTGAATTAAAGATAAACTTTAATACTGGTAATGCGATTGCATTGTGAAAGAAAAGGTTTGGAAAGGATCAGAAACAGTTGATCATGTAGCATGTAAGTATTGGTGTGCACTGCAAGGTTCCGGAGTCATCAAAATCATAATAAATTTGACCGAGTCTTGGTAAAGTAACAAGCACGTACACAGAAAGCTATATATGGGACAACACAGCATGGTGTCGGGGCTGGTACTACCTTGATTTCCTTGTCTTCTATGCTCATTACTCAGCCAGTATACATTTTCTTCCAAAATTGTTTGGCACATGTCATTTATTTGTAATCTTGAACATTCAGTGTCAGTTTCGTTTGATTCTGTGAGAATTAATTTTCTTTTTTTTACCAGAACTCAAGTTTATCTTTAACTCCTGTATTTTGATAGAACAGTGCAATTGAAAATGGTGCTTCGGACGTTACATTTTCCGTAAACAATGTAGGCCCTCATTTAACCCACTAGAACAATCATTTCATGAGATTGTTTATGGTTTGAATAAGCTTATTAGTTACTCCAAGTCATTAAATTAAAAGAAAATATAATTTAATTGTAGTAGCGCTTATATTATAAATATATTCAAAATTTGAAAAAGTTGTCTCATTTTCCGTAAACAATTTTGTAACGTCCGAAACAACTTTCAATTTGAAGTAGCAGAAAATATATGAACTGCAGGACCTATCTTTCGTAACATTTTTTAAACATTTCATGGCGGCTACCCACCAAAAAAAAGAAATTTGCAATACATCATTACAATACTATTTTATAGTTAAAACCAATTTTCCGAAACAAATGTAACGTCCGAAACCAAAAATACCAAATAAATGATGATAATCCATATTTGAGGGTATCTGGAGTGAATAAATCATTATGAAATAGGTTATTATAAGTCTTAACACAAGTCAAAACACAAATCAGGTCTTTCAAATACAATAATTTTGTGTAAACTCAAGAAGGGTGTTTCGGACGTTACACTATTTGATTTTTAACACATAGTTTGCAAATTTCAACTAATTTTCGATCATATGTGCAAGTTACGATTTCACAATGCACACTCCTGTTAAAAACACTATTTTGATAATTTCATTTAGATCTAAATATAAAAATATGAAGAAATATGATGCAAAAAATCAAATTTTCCGTAAAATATCTAAATTTTCTGCAAAATTGACTTATAAAACATAAATAATGAAGCCACACTTTGTGGTGCAAGGTATTCCTGGCTGCTTTAGTATATCCTTAATTGTAATTAATCAGAAAAAATATTAATAAAAGTGACTCATAAAAATTATTCAGCCATTTTAACAGCACTTTTTGTTATGCTGTTAGCACGTTTCGGATGTTACATTAAACTGTTAACAGACATTTTCATACTTTAACTAGTTCAAATGAGGGCAAAGATAGATGTGAGAATAGCAAATTTCAATTTTTCAACCTCTCCTCTTGCTATTTACATTGCTGTGTGTTTGCAAATCATCACGTTTTCATTTTTACAGAGGTTGTTCCAAATTATGTCATATAACCAAAGATTGTATGGTCAATCTAAACGATTTGGTAGGTTACAAAAGCTCAAAATCACCCACTTAAGGAATACCCAGTGTACATGTACATGACACGGGTATGATACAGGTATATAAAGTTGATAAAATCAAGCAAATTAAAATGTTTTTCTAAAAATGTATGGGAAATATGGATTTTCATTTGAAAGTACCTTTTTAAAAGGGCACTCAGTACATGTAACTAATCTGTGTAGAAAGTACATACATGTATAAAAGAAAAGGGCATTACCAGTAATACAGTGTACCTTATTTAATGATCCTAAACATATACATGTAGTATCTTCCTCAAATGTATGCATACATACAAAATGTATAAGCTAGTGTAGGGATTTATTTTGAACTTCTGAAACTCCCCTTCATATCCATGATTCATCCCTTTCATAATCACCCCTCATTCACATTCACCATTTTCGTCCACCATCCTTTCATCTGTCTATCTCTCTCTCTCATTGGTTTCAATGTTCACCTGATGCAGTCAAGCTTATATAGTATAATTTACATATACTATGAATATTCAATATATACCCTTTGGTTATGTTCGAATATTCAAGAATACTTTGTGATGCTGATTTATACTTGTATGGGACTATATGAATATTTATTGAT
>JAVYIG010017206.1:0-27362 GCA_035222895.1 Strongylocentrotus droebachiensis
CTTAAACGCTACCATTCGTCCAAAGCCCCCCCCCCCCGGTATGGCCGAAAGGATGTGTTAAAATATTTAAAAAGTATTTAAAAAATAATAATCTTGTAAATCAAGGGTATCGAATAAGAAATAAACCACGTTTGAATTATATTTGGCATCTGTCACCCCCCCCCCACCATTACTACGCCAATGTTTTAGGTTCGTTGGCGGGATTAATCGCAACTGTTCCCTTCTTTTTACCCTTTTCTTTTCCTTTTCCTTTTCCTCATTTTTGTTCCCTTTTAGCTCTCCTCTTTACCTTTCCCTTCCCCATTTTTTTTTTGTGGGGGGGGGGTGCCCCTTCTTTTCTTCTCCCTATTTTTTCCTTCCCTTTCTCTCCTCTTTTCCTTTCCCTTTCCTTCCTTCTCTCTTATTTTTGATGGGGGGGGGGTAACAGCTGGGAGGCAAGGCCCTTTCGCCCCCCCGATCTCCTTTCCCCCCTTTTTTCTTATTAACAGAGGATTTTTTATTTATAGAAACATTTGAAATGCATTAACGTAATGAACACTCCACCCTAATTTTTTTAAATAAGTATGGAATCCTTATAATGAGAATAGTAGCTTCGTGACGGCGGCGGAACATTACGTAATGCCCCAAAGTGATTGTCAGGTTTTTCGTCCAATCAGCGTACATCGAACATGTATAGCTTTGTGGGCGGAGTTAATCTCCCCCGGAATTCCAGGGGAGAATGGCAGATTCGTCTGGACCGTATTCAGGACCCAGATTTAGAGGAATGGCTAGGTCTACTTTCAACGTTGAGGGTGTGTTATTTTATCAGCTGATTGGGTGCGCTAAACGAAAACGGTACAGAGGCTGGACTAACCGAAAGGGTGCGTTGGGAGTGTCGCGTCGCGTCGCGTTAACTTAAACGCTACCATTCGTCCAAAGCCCCCCCCCCCGGTATGGCCGAAACGATGTGTTAAAATATTTTAAAAGTATTTAAAAAATAATAATCTTGTAAATCAAGGGTATCGAATAAGAAATAAACCACGTTTGAATTATATTTGGCATCTGTCACCCCCCCCCCCACCATTACTACGCCAATGTTTTAGGTTTGTTGGCGGGATTAATCGCAACTGTTCCCTTCTTTTTACCCTTTTCTTTTCCTTTTCCTTTTCCTCATTTTTGTTCCCTTTTAGCTCTCCTCTTTACCTTTCCCTTCCCCCATTTTTTTTTTGTGGGGGGGGGGGGTGCCCCTTCTTTTCTTCTCCCTATTTTTTCCTTCCCTTTCTCTCCTCTTTTCCTTTCCCTTTCCTTCCTTCTCTCTTATTTTTGATGGGGGGGGGGGTAACAGCTGGGAGGCAAGGCCCTTTCGCCCCCCCCGATCTCCTTTCCCCCCTTTTTTCTTATCGTAGCTGATCTCCCCTACCTTTCTTTTTTCTTTCCCTTTCTCTCCTATTTTCCTTTCCCTTCCTTCTCTCTGTTTTAGGTTTGCTGGGGAAAGGGCCTTTCGCCGCCCCCCCCCCCCATCCACAATTTGTTGGCGGGATTAATCGCAACTGTTCTCCCCTTCTTTTACTCTTTTCTTTTCTTCTTCCTATTTTTTTTTATGGGGGGGGGGGGGTAACAGCTGGGAGGCAAGGCCCTTTCGGCCCCCCGATCTCCTTTACCCCCTTTTTTTTAATCGTAGCTGATCTCCCCTACCTTTCTTTTTTCTTTCCCTTTCTCTCCTATTTTCCTTTCCCTTTCTTCTCTCTGTTTTAGGTTTGCTGGGGAAGGGCCTTTCGCCGCCCCCTCCCCGATCTCCTTTCCCCCTTTTTTTCTTCTTCTTTCTTTTCCTTTCTCTTCTTTTCCTTCTCTCTCTATGTCTCCCTTTTGTGCGGGGGGGGGGGGGGGCAAAGGGCTAAGGGCTCTTGCATACCTATCTCTATCTGTATTATTTATTTTTAGGCGGGGGGAGGGGGAGGATGCAAGAGCCCTTTGCCCCCCGTTCCCCTCTTTTCTTCTTCTTCCTCTTCTTTCTTTCCTTTATCTTCTCTTTCCCTTTCCCTTCTCTCTCTCTCTCTCTCTCTATTATTTATTTTTAGGCGGGGGGGGGGGAGGCAAGAGCCCTTTGCCCCCGTCTTCCTCTTTTCTTCTTCTTCCTCTTTATTCTTTCCTTTATCTTCTCTTTCCCTTTCCCTTCTCTCTCTCTCTCTCTATTATTTATTTTTAGGCGGGGGGGGGGAGGAGGAGGCAAGAGCCCTTCGCCCCCGTCTCCCTTTCTTCTTCTTTCCTTTATCTTCTCTTTCCCTTTCCCTTTCCCTTCTCTCTCTCTATTATTTATTTTTTGGCAGGGGGGGGGGGAGGCAAGAGCCCTTCGCCCCGTCTCCCTCTTTTCTTCTTTCCTTAATCTTCTCTTTCCTTTCCCTTCTCTCTCTCTCTCTTATTTATTTTTTGGCGGGGGGAGGCAAGAGCCCTTTGCCCCCGTCTCCCTCTTTTCTTCTTCTTCCTCTTCTTTCTTTCCTTTATTTTATTTTTAATAAGCAATCATATGTTTTCTCTTTAGTGATTTAGAAGTCTATTTAAAGCCCCACTGTCCTACTTCACTTGTATTGTAGCTACTTGCTCCGAGCTCCCTCTAGCATGTCTAGACTATAGGCCTATAGAAAACTTCCCCAATTTGTGCCTGTTGCCGTTGGTTCCCCATGATCCTCTTTTTCTTATGTTAGTTGAGAGCTGAGTTAATGAGATAGCCATCTGTCAATGACCACGCTGTGTGGTCTAATCCCTTCTGGCCCAGTAGTATTGACGGTCTTTAATAGAGCCTCATTAAGTAGCCCCTTAGACCTAGTTAGTTCTGAAAGATTACGCCAAATTAAGCACATGGGACTGATCTCAGTCAATCCGATCAACTGCGCGATCCGATCATCAAGTTCAGTTTAATACAACATTACGGTTTAACACTTGGCAAAAAAAAACATAAACTTCTATATTCTGACATTTTACTAGTATACTTAAACACGTACCACACAAAAAACAGGATAATATGCAGGAATACTCATATAAACTCACCACGAAAATGATCAGGAAGCTTGAAGCCCGGTCGCACGTGTCCAGTCTCTCTTCAGTGCTCTTACTTGAAACTTCGATGCTCTGAACGGGTACATTTGGAATAAGCCCCCCCCCCCCCCGTATGTGCCATTTGGTCGCATTATCTGACCTGACGCGCCTTAACAATCCAACGCACCCTTTCGGTCAAACCTGGTGGGCTTTGGACGGATGGTCGCGTTCAAGTCAACGCGCCGCGACGCGACGATACCCACCCTTATTGTATAAGCCCACCACCGTTGCATTTACGATTTTGCAGTAAAGCAGGTCAAAGGTTGAGGGTCATAGAGGTCAGTATATGAAATGTCATGCTTTAGCTTTATTTAGAAGTAATATTTAAACTTAAAGTTCATATTACATGTGTATCTCTAATCCTAATCCTAACCCTACACTGTATGTGTTGGCAGTCCATGTAACCGTTAAATGATGTTTCTTTTCCGTTTTCCTCACACAGGGCGAGATTTTAACGATTCACCGAAACAAAATAATATGGCTGCGATTAGGAAAAAGTTGGTCATCGTTGGAGATGGTGCTTGTGGAAAGACGTGTCTGCTCACAGTATTTAGCAGAGACCAGTTCCCTGAAGTCTACGTCCCAACAGTATTTGAGAGCTATGTAGCTGATATAGAAGTAGATAGCAAACAGGTGAGATGTTTTTATGCCTCCGTTACGAAGTAGCCGGAGGCATTATGTTTTCGGGTTGTCCGTCCATCCGTACGTCCGTACGTCCCGTTCTCGTGATCGCGTTATTTGAAGAACCGATTGATGGATTCCTGCCAAACTTTAGTCATGTATGTATCTTTCAGAGCCGACGAACTGATTAGATTTTGGGGTCACGAGGTCAAAGGTCAAAGGTCACAGGGCTCATTATGTATGCAAAAACAGCTCGTGATCGCGTTATCTGAAGAACCGATTGATGGATTCCTTCCAAACTTTGGTCATGTATTCATCTTGCAGAGCCAATGAACTGGTTAGAGTTTGGGGTCACGAGGTCAAAGGTCAAAGGTCACAGGGCTCATTATATATGCAAAAACAGCCCGGATCGTGTTATCTCAAGAACAGATTGATGGATTCCTGCCAAACTTTGGTTATGTATGTTACTTGCAGAGCCGATGAACTGATTAGATTATGGGGTCATGAGGTCAAAGGTCACGCGGCTCATTAAGTATGCAAAAATGGCTTGTGATCGCATTATCATTAGAACAGATTGATGGATTCCTGCCAAACTTAGATCATGTATGTATCTTGCAGAGCCAATGAACTGAGTAGATTCTTGGGTCATGGGGTCAAAGGTCATGGGCTCATTATGTATGCAAAAATAGCTTGTGAACGCATTCTCATTAGAACTGACAGATAGATTACTATTAAACTCAGGACATCTTGCAGAGCCAATGTACTGAGTATATTTTAGGGTCATGAGGTCAAAGTTCAAAGGGTCATATATGTATATGAGAAATTGCTTGTGGAAGAGGTTTACGGGACACCATGTGTAAAGTCCTCGAAGGACTAAGGAAAGTAGATAGAAGATAGAAGTGAGATGGAAAGGCGAGAAAGTAGAGGTTGGAAGGAAGAGTATCTTTCGGAAGTGAGTATAGTCCTGAAAAGGACTGTAAACCAGAAAGTTGTCGGCAGGATGAGAGGTTTGAGTAGAAGACTGGATTGAGTTGGAGAGTTGAGTAGGCGAGTAGAGTTGCAGAGCAGGAGCAGGAGAGTAGACTCGACGTTTCGGACAGGTTTACTGTCCGTCTTCAGGAGTGAAGACGGACTTTAATTTTCACAGATTTTGCGCTAAAGTCAGTGTCCACGAATATGCATGACTTAAATGTTTTGAATGGGCAGAATTGCGTGCAAACGGTGCAACGCAAGTTTAAGAGCCCGCGAATATGTTTTGAGGTCGCTCAGTGCGAAAAATTAATCATGCGAAAATAACAGCGTTTACAGTATGATGAATACTCAATGAAAATTATATTACATATTGATCGTACTCCATGGTTGGTACAGTACATGTGGGAAGAGCTATGTGGCCCACACCCATGATACACTAATCCATGTATCTCGTATCAAGGGCATACAGTGTAGATGTTAGACAGCTACAAAAGTAGATACATGTATGTACATGTACATCTACATGTACGACTGTATGTATAGCTGGAATGTGTCTTTGTCTTAAACTTGATGCAGCATGTTTAATTGATGTACCAGTACTCGTATTATCAGGTGGGCTGTATCTAATACAGACCACCTTATATTTTTGTTAAAATTGCCTTTATTATTATTTATTTATTTATTTATTTATTTTTCTTATTTCGACCCACTTTTTTGTTAGCAAGATAAATTGAAAATGGCTCAATCAAATGATTTGATATTTAGCACACATATGTATAGCCATATGGACAAAACAAAGTAAGGTTTTCAACCTTGACCTTGACTGATGACGTCATCTAGGCGCCATTTTGTGAAATTTTCTGAAAATTTACTTATGATCATAATTTCATAACGGTAAGTTATTTCTCATTCATATTTATCATGATCAAGGTCAATATCATTCCGGTCAATTTCAGGTCAAAAAACGCGCACGTGTGCGTACGTCTGCGCGTCAATGCGCGCGCAAAATTTTTAAATGCTCAAAATCGTCTCAAATTTTTTTTGCATACGTTTCAGGTCATTTTAAGCATTTCATAAAAAATCGCGCGTACGAGCATGCGCGCGCGTTTTCGCGCGTAACACCATTAAAAAACATAGAATCGCCATTTTTTTTTCTTTCATGATATTTCTCATATTTTTTCAAGGAATTGGATTCCATGTTTATCTCTTTATGACCATTATTAACAAGATGAGCGTAAATTCAAGATAAATGTCAGTGCGCGCGAGGTCTTTTAATACATAGCATATATGGGCAAAAACATGCCTATACAAAATCCGTTATAGCTCTTTGGAATGCACCGGGATCCTCAATTTTTTTCATATTAAGATAGAGTATGAGTCGGAAATATGATTCCATGTCTCATTTGGCCATTAAGTGTATCTTGACATCATCACAATGGCCTTGGAACTCAAAATACGAATTTGCATATTATGACGTCAGCATATTTATGTAAAATTGATTGTATCTCTGTAAATATTGATCAATCTTCTTCAAAATTTCGATATGTTGTAGCTAAGACAATTCTCTACAAGCGCAGTAATAACCATTTTTCATTTTGATGACGTCATCATAGTGAAAACTTTGATTAAAGGCCTCATGTCAAAAACTTCATAATTTGCGTGTTATGCCTATAGAAGGTGAATTTAGTTCACGTTATGAATCTACATGATATTGTCTTTTAAGAATTTGTAAGCAGTATGTCGCTTATTTTTGCTCTATTTTGTCTCAAATGTTAGTTGAACAGCCCACCTATACTTGTTCCAAACAAGTATTATATGTCTAGTTATTATTATTTTTGTAAGAGTTTTCTCACACATGTATCATGAGGTAAAGAAGAAGAAAAAACAGTACTTTTCAACCTTGAGTCATATAATGTGAATATGATTAGAAAAGAAAGGAATAAAAAGGAAGATCTATAACAGAGAAGTGAATACTGAAATGATGTCAAACGGTGAGCAGCCAAGACAAACAATGTACATGTTTATTGGTCATGAATTTGTATGATATTTTTTGGATTTTGTTGTTGGAAAAAAGGATAAATTGATGTAACATGAAAAATTAACCAACTCTTTTCCTTTCTTTCTTTATGTTGTCCAGGTTGAATTAGGATTATGGGATACGGCAGATCAAGACGACTACGACAGACTGAGACCGCTCTCATATCCAGACACAGACGTTATACTCATGTGCTTTGCTATCGACAAACCAGACAGTTTAGAAAACATCCCGGTGAAATGGGCACCAGAGGTAAGACCAACAAAAATGTTTTGCATCAATCAATTGTTAAAAGGTTAATTGTAATAGTACACTACCACCTGTAGGTTTACAATTTCTACTTAAAATATAATATGTGAATTAGAGGTATTGAGGTACATGTACATTTTTAGATGGGGTCGTCTGTAGCCGCCCTGTAATAATTTAAGAATTGCATGCCGGTACTTGTACTGATATTTAGTGAGGTGGTCAATTTTTAATTTCTAATACATAATCTCTTTCGTTTTATGACAAATATAAGAAACTACTTTTTATGATACAATACCTTTAGATGTACTTGTAGCACGGTTGAGGATATTCAAATTCAACTTCTTTATCTGGTTATGAATTTAAACAGATTTATAGGGGTAAAAAAAGAATGATCCTGAAGGTCTTTTTAGTTGTGAAATTTTGTGTAATACTGTTCTCTCTTTCATCTCTTCCTGTGCTGTCTAGGTCGAGCATTCCTGTCCCAACGTGCCCATCATCCTGGTGGGTAACAAGAAGGACCTTCGTAACGACGACAACACCAAGATGGAGCTGCAGCGGACCAAGCAGACCCCCGTCACGTACGACGAAGGGCACCAGATGGCGGTCAAGATCAATGCTGCCAAGTACATGGAGTGTTCGGCCAAGACCAACGATGGGGTGAGGGAGGTCTTTGAAACGGCCACAAGGGCAGCACTGCAGAGCATTGAGAGCAAGAAGCACAAGAAGAAGCTTTCATGCAAGATCTTCTAAGACATCGTGTAAGATCTTCTAAGACATCGGACAATGATCAAACTGTGTCAGTCAAACTAAGCTTTTGTTATTAAAAGGCACATGTTTCAGTAAACTTTGGAGCTATTGAAGTGAGCGTGTACATGCAGGAATTTTTCAAGGAGACAATAGGAGGGATATGTACATTGCAGGAAGAGCATATGGACCAGATGCATTTACCACAACATAACTCTACATTGAAGATGCGACCCGCGGTGACCTCAGATACCAAGGTCGCACTGGAGTTTGTGATCTCTATTACACCTCGTGGCTAGTGTCTTGAGATTTTTACATAGATCTTCAGGCGGATGTAACCATTTTCTTTGTAGAGATAATTTTGCCAGCTGAGCTCTCTCTCATGTATTACTACGTCTAATTACCCAGAGATTTTTCAAAAAATAGAATAGACCGTAGGCCTAGTAAATGGAACAGCTTTTCTTTCTGGGATGAGTGTTTCACATTGAGTTTAGTACCTGGAAATAAGTTAATTTTCTTTTTTATCATTTTAAGCAGTCAAGCTTGATGCGCATCCATGATGTGATAAAGCAAAGCACTAAATATGCAATATAGATTTGTAATTATTTCAATTGTGAAACACAAAATATTGTCTATTGAGAGCCAGAAGAGTATTATTTCCTCTTTTAAACATATTCGTATGAGAGGGAATCAACACCTTTTCGGCTCTGAACCAAAATTATGCTCTGTTGCTTAATACTCTCTTCTCAGTCTTGATGTAAAATGATTATCCTCTGTTGAGAGCCAGAAGGAAGTAAACTCTGTACCGGAATAAAAAGGATACGAGTTAACAACCTTCTAGCTCGTTTGAGCAGGCGATATATGTTCCTGTATGCAAAGACACCGATTGCAACAGCTCTAGTATTTTTCTTAAGAAATGGTAATTCATAAGAAAGTTACACAAAAGTCATGTAGAGTGTATGTATACAGTATATATGTAGGGAAGGCTCCTTTTGTTTTCCTCCCAGTTTCCAAAGTTAATTAGGATTCTTAGTATTAATGGTGATTCACTACGTAATACTTATGGAATTGATTGTGGACGCTTTCATGTTTGAAACTAAGCAATACAAACTCAACAACAAGAGCATTATGGAAATGATAAGAGAAATAAGCTAAAAAATGCTACTGTGAATGGCATATTCTTATAAATTATCAAAAGAGTGTGTGTGTGGTGTGTGAGAGAGAGAGAAAGAGAGAGAGATTGACATCCTTTTCAAGTGTGCCTACATGTATATTGTAATGAAGCGACCTTCAGAAAATTGCCTTATTAAAATGTTTTTTTCTTAAAACATGATATTCTTTTTTTTCACAATATGCCTTTTCAAACTGAAATGCCATCATGAGATTTTATTGTGTGTAACTTTTGCAATTGATAATTTGTTAAGAAATTAGTCAGGGTTTTGGGAGGTGAAATTTTTGTACATTTTCTTTAAGCTGTGATGGGTGTATGTTCTTTACATTGCCAAGAGGTGAAAAAGGGGGATTTCTTTGCCAACGCTTTCACTTGTGTTTTTGCTTGTTTTCTATTTTCTTGTTGTGAAGTATACAAATACACAGTACATGGTAACTATGGAAACACGATCTGAGTGTAATCTATACAATATACAGTGTACATTATGTGGTGGAAAATGACTGCATCTTGGTGCCTTTTTGGTTTTCTTCCATTTGTCTCAAACTGTTCAAGGCTCGTATGAAAAAACTACAACTGCTTCAAAGATTGTCATAGCGAATGTACATACATGTATGGCATTGAACATTATGATGCATTTTGCAATTAATACATGTTTAGGAAATCAGAGATCTTGAATGGCAAACTTACTTGCGGTTTAGCAGATTTAATTTCTTGACAAACTGCGATATATGTACATACATGTACATGTACATACATGTACAAGTATTCTCCAATATTTTGTGTGCAGGATGAAAAAAGTCACCAAAGAGACAGAAAAGTTGCATCTGGGCCCTGTTTCACAAAACTTGTTATCAATAACAAATTTGCCTTGAATCTTGAATCTTGAATTTGTTGCACCCAAAAAGCTACGTTGACAGCTGTCCAGGGTGGTAGTGTGTGAGTGCGTGATGCGTGCAAGTAAAAGAAGCCAGACATTGTGCAGAAGAAGACATGTAAACTGGAGAGTACGAAGAAGTAGGGTGCATCTGGTGAGAACATTAATGTCGGCTTCATGGCTTCCCTCCCTACAGGGCCCTGGTGGGCATGCCCATCATGGCTATGATGGACGGGACTGCGGAGGTCTGAAAACCAGCAATCGAGCTAGATGTTACAGCTACTGCTGGGAGTCTGTTCCATATGGGAATAACTCGGGGGAAAAAACTGTACTTATAGCAGTCCACTCTGCAGGGAAGCTGGTGAAAAATAAATGGGTGTGTGGTGTGTCCACGTAGCTCTCTCTGGTGCAAGACTGGGTGAATACCAGGTGTAAGTGGGATGTTCACCATGTTCTTGTGGATTTTGAAGAACATTCCACACTGGGCAAAGATTCTTCGTTGTTCAAGAGTATTCCAGGCCAGTAGAGAAATCATGTCTGAGACGCTCGATCATATGGTTTTAGTAGCTTATAACAGTTATTGATATCAAGTTTTGTGAAACAGGGCCCTGATCTTTGAGCTCATACCCTAGTGGTTCTGTAGATGTCTTTCATTACATTTTGTACAAACAAAAATTCAGTATTTCTATTTCATGATGCAGTGCCTTGGTACAAGCTGGTAATTCTAATTTTTCGTACTTGCACATTTTGGATCTCAATATTATACTAAGCAGTAATGATTAATGAAGACCCTTAAAAATGCAAAAAGTACCATTCATTGTAAGCTACATGTAGTTTTAGTACACAAACTATCGCAAGTCATTATCCCTTATTAGTACAAGTTTAATTTGTGTCATGTACACAGGGGCAGATCTAGCTTTTTGCTAAGGGGGGGGGTTGACCAAAATAATGACGATGCGGAGCATCGTCCACGAGCCGCGAAGCGGCGAGCCGATTTTTTTTGGGGTGTTTATTTGAACCCCGTAAGTGATGTTTTCCTGGCATCTATTAACACAATGGAGACCATAAAAAGCAGTGCATGATAACGTCTTTTTAAATCAAGTAACAGTTAAATACACAGTTATATCCAGAGTTATCATGTGTTTGGTTAAGTTACCTGATGAGTTGAATATCTTCTCACAATATTTGCACTTGAAAGGGTTTCTCTCCAGCGTGCGTTCTTTTTTCTTTCTTTTTTTCTTTCTTTTTTTCTTTTTTTTTCCTTTTTTTTTTTTGGGGGGGGGGGGCCGCCCAAGGGGGGGGGGTTGCAACCCCCCAACCCCCCCTGGATCCGCCACTGGTACATGACTGTACTAGATATTGAAATATCGCAAGTCATTGGTGACAAATCACAAGATTTTTGCTGAGGGGAGGTCGTCATGCAGTGATCTTAGTTCATAACAAGTTCATAACAAGAAGGCATGTTAATTACCTGGTACAAGTCTTGTCAATGCATATATTAATACAATTATCTGTTATTATTCTTTTCAATAGTAAGCTCCAATGATAACACTAATATTGTCTTTCAAGTTATCATCAAAAGTCCAGACTTGTAATAAAAACACTAGAAATTTTCAAATGTCAATGCCTTCAAATTCACAAAACGTTTGCTGTTGCGAAGAGCATCAATGTATCACTTTGGTGATTTGTATATACTGTATGCATATATTGGAAGGTAAAATTTGATGGTTATGAATATATTTTGCGTATAAGCTGCCTGTTGTTAGCCTGTGTATTGTAGTCTGATCTGCCTTTTAGACACTCACAATGCCCGATACAAGGTCAACAAAGGCCCTCATCAAGGAAATTCTTTTGAAGGATGAAGTCATTCTCAAAGTGATAAACGAGAGAGTGGCCCAGTCAATGGAAGCCAAATGCCACGACCTCATTGTGAGAATGGAGAAACAAGAAGGCCAAATATTTGAGCTGCAGCAAAAGCTCGATTCTACGGAGCATCAAAACACCATTCTGAAGACAAGATCTGAGGGGCAGCAAAACCTCATCAAGAAGCTTCAACTAGAGCAGAATGACCAGGAACAATATTCTCGGCGGAACTGCATCCGGGTGTTTGGTGTCCCTGAATCTCCTCAAGAAGACACCACTACAACAATCTGCAAGATTGCGCAAGAGAAACTGCGCATCACTTTAAAGCCAGAAGACATCGACAGATCTCACCGCGTTCGAAGACGGAATCCACCTCCCCATCCATATCATATCAACATATCAACATCTTGTATGCTCTCGTGCACAACAATGTCTATCCCTTAAAATAATTAAAATACGTACATGGAGATACCAGAGTCGATGCTCACTCTTCTTTGTCAATGAAACAATTGGCGGAAAGACTGCTTCTATTTGTCTATAATAGGTTCGAGTACAGAACCAAATAAGGAAACACCAGAGTGACAACAGTATTCGATTTTTCAAAATATTTATCGCACCTGTTTTGTGTCGTAGTATTACATGGATGAAATAGGCCATTTTCTTTTAAAATGCAATCCAATGAAATGTATATATATTCTTCTGAGTGCAAATTGCATATGTTACAAGTTGTTAGGGAGGGAAAGGGATGGTTGTTGAACCTAGATACACCAAAAGTGTGCAACTTACATTCTGACTTTTGGGTGAATGTATTAAATAGCTCATCGCCAAGTTAACTAATTTAAACACATTTTTTAAATGGGTCTATTTATTGTTGCTATGTCAGACAACTTTTAGGGCTGTCAAGGACAAGTTATGTTCAAGAAGTATCCTTAAAATTTGAAAACAATAGTAAACTGGTCTATTGTATCTGGAATTACAAAGATATTCATATTGGAGAATATATAGTGTACTAGAACACAGGTGTATAACGAAAGAGAGAGAAAGAGAATGAGAGAGAGAGAGAGAGAGAGTGAGTTGGAGAGAAAGAGTGAGAGGGAGAGAAAGAGAGAGAGAGAGAGAGAGAGAGAGAAAGAGAGAGAGAGAGTGAGAGGGAGAGAAAGGGGAAACTGAATTTAGACAATTAGGGCTTATTAGAGTCGAAAACGGTACAGCGAATCGTCTTCTATCTCTAATAATTTAATGAAACGTCAAAGCTTCCGCGCTTCGCACGGGAGGGGGGGGGGGGACTTCATTGAGACAATGATTAAAGTCGAGAACGGTACAATAAATCGTCTTCTTTTCCTAATAATTGAAGGAAATGCCTAAGCTTAACGCCTAACACCCACACACCCCCTAATGATCGAGCGCGCTTCGTGCGCTCTTTAAGTGATTCGCTTGCTCACTACCGCCCTCCCTAAAATAAGATTCTATCTCCGCGCCTGCATTAAAATATATAGCTTTGATGCTGACTCAGTTGACGAAATAATTCGTAAATTTAAGTCGTCGAGGAAAATGACTATTTGCCCATACGCAAGGACTATAGATAGTCCATAGGAAAAACAATTTAGCCTTTGTGTTCTATTCTTAGACATTCGATCAATTCTATCTCAACGCGTATAATATACCAAGTAATGTTCTTGCTTTTTAATTTCTTTCATTATTATGTGTTTATACAGAAAACGTTAATGGGCTTAACATAATATAAAATCATAAACTATGAATTGTGGATGAAGAAAAAAAATATTAGGGTGAAGAATGGTTGTACACCATACTTCACTCCCATTTACATCTAGAACTTACTTAAAATTAAATTAACAGCCTATTTTGACATGTACTTCAAGGTATTATCATTGTCTATCTATTTGTACTTCGTCAAAATTTGATGGCAACAAAATTAAAGACAATATGAAAGAACGAAATACTATTCTATTTCGTTCTTTCATATTGTCTTTAATTGTGTTGCCATCCATCCCCCTGTTCTCAGTTGAAATGCAACAAATAAAATGTTTCAAAACATGTGTGTATGTGTGTATATAGTTCATATTATCAATTCACAATAGTTTTAAAGAATAACATTATGTAGATGAAGTAAGCAGGGAAACTTAAATGCATAATGACATTAAATTTATAATCCCCATTCACGGTATGTTTTGGCTTAGCCTATAATCAACAATGGCTATAAAGTAATTTGATAAGAACGTACTTGGTCTACATAATTATTATCAAAATTCTGCTTCAGTGTTTTCTTCCTTCATAAAAGAAAAGGAAAACTTTTCATCCACTCTGCAAAATCAAGATTTGAATTGAGATTTGTCGTGTTACCACTTTTTACGTATACAAAAAAATACTTTTATATTCCATTATTGTTGCTTATGTAATAAATTTAATTACTGTTTTAATTACTTGTTTTATTCTCTGTTTGAATGGTCTATACCTCTAGGCCTATCTCTTTAATATAATCACCCTAAAGTGAATAAGACATAGTTCATAGTTCTTTTTATTTATTCTTTCACAAACATTTGTACAAATAGCTTTTTTTTTTTTAAGTATCAGGAACAGCAGGTTATCAATAAAACAAACATAATTCAAAGTGTAATATTAATATTCAACATACAACTCTCGTCATTAACTAAAGAAATTCTATAAAAAGTTACTTATGTAAGATCATGTTTTGTACATGAAAAAAAGAGGAGACCTTATGCTTGTTCAAACAAGATGTAAAAACAAGGAATTTCAAATCTAATTAGGCCTATAATGTTCGAATCCCCAGTAATGTTCATATATTTTACATGACAAATGATCTTATTAAATGAAATTAAAGAAAAGGTTGCTCTTAGTCGCTTTAAATTAGGGGATACTCTAATGGAGGATAATGGACATCTATTAAAAAAGAAAGGAGCACGTGACAGAGTAAAAAGGGCAATTATCAGAGGTGAAAATGGGGCACTCCTCGCACCTGGAAGAGGGCACTTACCAGAGATTTATTTTTCTTGTCCTCTTACCGAGGTGTTTTATTTCACATATTTCACATTTCATATATATTTACATCAATTTACATTTTGACATAATAAAAAAATACAAAAGTAATTAAATAAATAGTTATAACCTTAACATTTCTTGAAAAATTTCTTTGTGTTTCGTCAATAAATACTTTGTTTATTTGCTATGTAATATCGTAGTTTTAATTTGAAATTAATGAACAGACTTTTACTATTGAACTCTTTACCATCACACCGCAGTGTAATATACATTTTGTATATTATGTATTGTCCGAAAATTAACATGAAGTTTATCACAAAGTTTTCCCTTTTTTCAATAGAATAACCTATAACTAATGCTTTTTTATTAATATTTATTTGTTCATGAAAGTAATTATAATATAAGTTTTCAATGATTTTCCAAAAAAATTCTAACCTTTTTACATTTTAACAAGACATGAGTAGTTTCTGTTTCTTACATATATCACACTGGTCATTTTCCATTATATGCCATATGCATAAATTATGTTTTGATGGAAATATATTATGCAATATTTTAAAATTAACATGCTTTATCATATTATTTCCTATTTGTTGAAAATTAAAATTGAATGCTTTCTGCCAATTAAAAGAAAGAGGAAAGTTCAAGTAATATTCCCAGCAACGTGTAACATTTAGTTTTTGAAGTTTTTGTTTCAGGAGGGATAAATACAAATGTTTCGTCTTCAAACTAGATATATCAACAAAATCCCCTGTAGCTACTTCGATTACATATGAATCGTTTTGTTTACTACTTAATTGAACCTTCTTTAGAACGTATAATTTATTTAACCAATAGCATGGGAAACATTTCTTCAATTTTGCGTATTCGAACTCAAATAATAATTGATGAATACCAACTTTACTATTTAACAGAATCGCGTCTATCCAACTACCACTTGTAATCATGTGCTTTACTTTACAAATTCCATCTACGTACCACTTTGAAAACAATAATATAGAATGTTAAAATTTAATATGACTGTTTTTCCATAATATCTCCTCTTCTATTACTGTTACCTCAACTAAACCTCAATATTTGAATTTTGACCATGCAACAAGAAGATTTTGATAAAACTCTGACAGTCCATTTTGTATACACAGCATTTTCATATCTTTCTTATTCAAATTATATCGTAAAATATCTGGAAAAATTCCAATCTTTTCAATCCAATATCTGAATTTTCCGTCTACGAGTTTGTTCATCCAATAATTTGCTTACCAGAGATGAAAATAAGAGGCATTTATGAGAATGGAAAAGAGGCATTTGTCGAAGGAAAAGGGACACCTATAAGATTTTAATAGGGGCATTTAATAGAGGTAAAAAGGGGCATTTCTTAAAAGGTGATTGAAGGGACTCTTATAAAAGAGGAAAAAGGGCACTAATCAAAAGGAAAATGTGTCTTTATTAAAAATAAAAAGAGGCACTTTTCAAGCAAAAGGGGCAATTATCAGAGGTGAAAAGGAGCACTTATGAAAATGGAAAAGGAGCACCTATCTGTGTTTAATAGGGGAATCGATCAGGGATGAAAAGGGGGCATTTGTGTGAAGGGAAAAGGGCTCTTATTAAAAAGAAAAAGGGGCATTTATCATAAGGAAAAGAGGCATTTATTTGAAGGGAAAAGGGAACACGTGTCAAAATAAAAGGGGCGCTGATCAGAATTGAAATGGGGCATTTATGAGAAGGGGGAAACGGCCTTTAATAAAAAGGAAATGGGAAAAAGGGGCAATTATACGAAGGGAAAATATGGGTTGTGTCGAAATGAAAAAGAGCGCCTACCACAGATAATGAAAAAGGGCACTTACCAGATGTTAATATAGGGGCATTTTTCTGAGGTGAAAAGCGGTCATTAATGAGAAGGGACACTTATCACAACGAAAATGGTCAATGTCAAAATAAAACGGGCACTTATCAGAAGTGAAAAGGGGCACTTATTAAAAGGAAAAGGGGCACTTGCCAAAGTAATATAGGGTACTCTTCCTATGTTAAAACGGGCACTTTCGGGGAACTTTCGGCCCCCCCTGCTTATGACAAACTTATATGAGAATAGAAAAGTAACGTCTTGACGAATCAAAATAGCATACATGAAAAAATGTCTTCCTGAAGGATGTATATTGGTTAGATCAGCGATATTTACCCTGACCCCTCCCCCCCAGATAAGCCAATTGCGAGATATACCTAAGATTCTTTTATTCACAAGAGGGTGCATTTCGACGACTTCTTCTTCTTCTTCTTTTCATCCTGTTTTATTCCTGCCAATGCTACAGTCTCAAACACTTCTGTGATGCCTTTGTTTTCCTTGGCCGAGCATTCAAAATATGAAATGGCGCCGATCTTTTTTGCAAGGACCTGGGCATCCTCTGTTTTTACCGGTTCCTGATTCTCCTTTAACAATTCTTGTATTATATCCTCGTCATTTTGAAGATCTTTCTTGTTCCCCACCAAAATGATAGGTGCCTTTGGGAGGTACTTCTTCACCTATTAAAAAAGGGATTTAAAAAAACGTACAGACCATTGATAAAATATATATCATGATCTGTATATACTTGCTTCTACTGACTTGATTTCAGACAGCCATAATTATATTCACTTCCGGTTCATAACTGTTTTGATATTCCTTTCATGCCAAGCAAAGGAAACCTATTAAGTAAAACCGGTTACATTTTTTTTTTACCTCAGTCCCCTCCGTCTACCAACTTCATTCAATGTTTTATAGGTATTGACGGTCCCATTTATTACAATTATACATATTGATGAGGGAAAAAATGCTTATTAGGGACATTACTAAGATATCATGCCCCTCTAAAAGGTGTAATAAGCTATTTACTAAAAGGTCACCAATCCCTATAACGCTTATGATGTTTAAGACTTTTTAACATTTCAATAAGATGAGATCAACCGGAACGGGGCTGCCAACATTTGCCCCTGGCTTTCTTTCGTCAAAGGTAATTATTGCGATAGGTTGTCTTTTTGCAATGGGGTTTGGGTTAGGTTTAGGGTCGGGGTTAGGTTTAGGCCTAATTAGTGGTGGGTAACCCTCTAAATATCGCTAGATTGACTGGACTAATAGTGTTTGGTCCATGCAGGGTCGGGTTGAAGATAAGAATTTCTTTTAATCTACGTTAGGATATTGACTGCGGAGAACCATTATGTCTCACCTCTGGCATCCATTTCTCCGAGATGTCTTCAAAACTGTCGGGTTGATCAAACGAGAAGCAAATAAGTACAACGTCCGTCTTGGGGTATGCGAATGCAGTTCTCAGTCTTCCGTACAATTCTTGACTTGGTGTATCCCATATTCCCAGCTCAACCTAGTAATCGTGATAAATGAGACTGATGCTACAATCAAATACTATATTTAGTAAATACCTAACAACTATATAGTAATACATTTCCTAGAGGTTTGTGAAAGTTGCACGTCTACGTACAAGATATTCTGTAGAAATGCAGTCATGATGTCAAAATTAGCAGATACTATTGTATTGTATCTGATTTCACGTAGCATTGCTTCAGTGCAAGCAAAGGCATATTGTGAACACTATCAATTCCTTCAAAATGATTTATTCTTTCCGGTTTTATCAGATTATCATCGGAGCCTATTCAAACTTGAAGGCAGTGAGATTTTAAATGTTAACAAACCGTCCCTATTTTCACGAAGTGACGGTAGTGAATAAAAATCGCATACAATTTGCGTGCGGATTTTCCTCACTACCGTCACTTCGTGAAAATAGGAACGAAACAATATGTCCCTTTAATTACCATGTACATTGCAGAAATAAAAGTTTGTAAACCAAACTTTACTGTAAGTGCCAGTTTCTCAGCTGTGGGGGACACAAAGGCTTGTGCCCCCACCCTACACCAAAAATTGGGAAAGGACAAAGAGAGCGCGAGACGAGGAAAGGGACGAACATTCACGCTCGATGGCTTATTCTTCGCGTGTTATGCATCCACCCCATCAGTGGCGGATCCACGAGGCCGCCCCCTCCCCCTGGGGGAAACCACATTAATTTTACCTTTTTTTTGGAGATTGGCCCCCCCCCCCCCCCCTGGCGCTCAAGGGGGGGGGGGGGAGTGCGATTTTTCAAATTTTCGAGGGCCAAAAAAATGAGTGCTCACTACCCCTCCCCCCCCCCCCCCCCCCCCCACTGAGCTAATTATCGGCACGCGCGAATTGGGCCCCCTCCCCTGCCGCCGGCTGGATCCGCCCCTGCACCACATAGACTAGTGCCCCATCCCCGCCCCTATGCATCAGTGCCCCCTTAATGGCTAGACCCATCGACATTTTTTTTTAATCTGTTTTTTGTTGTTGTTTATTCATACTCTGACTTCTCCATCGTTCAGCTGCATTGACTTTGTGTAAACGTACCTTTTTGCCATTTACTTCTATGCAAGACGTTGCCTCCATTTCAGCCCTCGAGATGTATACATCTCGAGGGTCGAATCTGCCTTTGACGAATGCAGATTGGAGACTTGTTTTCCCGCATTGGCTCCCAACTATGGACACGTCTGTCCTGATAGTACTAGTAGCCATTCTCTAATTCAACACTGAATGAAAATAACACAAATTGTAACACCAGGCAGTTATTATTAGGCCTACCTATATATTCGTCACGCTTGTTTTGAAATATAATATACTGTATATTAAAGTCAGATTAGATTATTTATCTGTTTGAAGAATAATTGGTAAGAACTTTGAAGAAGAGAAGAAAAAAAAGAGGGAGAAGAAAAAGAAGAAGAAGCAGAAGAAGAAGGAGAAGAACAAGAAAACGAAGAAGACGAAGAAGAAGAAGAAAAAGAAGAAGAAGAAGAAGAAGAAGTAGAAGGAAAAGGAGAAGCAGGAGAAGCAGAACTGAAGCAGAGGAAAAGAATGAGAAGAAGAAAACGAAGAATAAGGAGAAGAAGGTGAAAGAGTACAGAGGAGGAGGAGGAGCATGAGGAGGAGGAGGAGGAGGAGTAGGAGAAGGAGAAGAAGAAGACAAGCTTAGAGGCACGATGGAACAACAATGAAATACAGCATCAGAATAAGTTCAATACGGCTCTTAAACTTCACTGACCCCCCCCCCCTCTTTAATTTACAAACCTCCCTCACTCAAATCGTGAAATTCAGAAAGAAACGTTAAGTACTTTATTATACTCACCAATAAAAGTTG
The DNA here is from genome assembly GCA_035222895.1 of Strongylocentrotus droebachiensis. Classification (NCBI taxonomy): domain Eukaryota; kingdom Metazoa; phylum Echinodermata; class Echinoidea; order Camarodonta; family Strongylocentrotidae; genus Strongylocentrotus; species Strongylocentrotus droebachiensis. The sequence continues at coordinate 19,809 of JAVYIG010017206.1, forward strand.
TAATGTAAGGCATAATGAAAAACATTTGTGGAAATCAGCCCATGTGCATTGCAATGTTAGCGGTACAGATTGAGTATGTTTCAAACACAATCGGGACTGAACGGAAATATTTCGAAATAACCGTTATGCCTACAATTCCGTGGACACTATTCAAACGCGATGAGTGCAATCGTTTTATTTACCTTTGCACCCAACGTTTGCAATCTAAAAATAGACGAGCTCTATATACTTAGTACCGGTACTAATAATTATATGGTTCAAAGAACATGCAAAAGATGTACGAAACACTGAGATACAATAGCAGGGAAACTTCAAGGGCATAATAACATTAAATTTATAATCCCCATTTGCGGTCTGTTTTGGCCTAGCCTAATCAACAACGGCTATTAATTAAATAAGTATGTAGTTGGCTATTAATTATCAAAATCCTGCTTTGGTGTTTTCTTCCATCATAACTCCCAAAGAGAAAATGGAAAGGAAAAGGAAAACTTATCATCCACTTTGAAAATCATTCCAACTTGAAAGTTCAAGTTCTTATACATAATCAATAATTTTCAGGATGACCCTCTTTTAAAAATTGTTTTATAAGGTAATGAAATAACAGGGAATAATTTGGTTGACTGTTAGTAAATTTGTCGTTGATCTTTACACTATCAAGTTTCAGTGACATATTATAAGTCCCTGAGAAGTCGAGATTTGATTTGAAATTCACCACTTTTGATGATTTTTGATGACTTTTGATGATTTTATCCCATGTTGAAGGATTTGTTTGAATTTGTCATGCTGCCTCTTTTTTTGTATAAAAAGAAATACTTTTTATAATCCATTATTGTCCAAGACATGTACAAACAAGGACTTTCTAATCTAATTAGGCCTATAATGTTCTAATCCCCAGTGATTTTCATATATTTCAATTGAAAAATGATCTCATATCAAAGAAAAATAAGAAAAATATCGCAACAAAAGCATCGCCTGACACGCTTTGCCGCATTACTATCAATTTTGTCAAAATGTGAACAGCGCCATCTCGGAATTGGTATTATAGCCTGCATGCAATAGCTCTATGAGTCAGTGGCATAGTCTTCACACCCAAACATGAGCCATTCTGTTTTCGGCAGTTTTGTGTTCTATTCTTAGACATTCGATCAATTCTATTTCAACGCTTATAATATACCATGTAATGTTCTTGCTTTTTAATTTCTTTCATTATTATGCATGTTTATACAGAAAATATAATATCAAATCATAAACTATAAATTGTGGATGAAGAAAAAAATATCAGGGTGAAGAATCGTTGTACACCTTATTAAACTCCCATTTACATCTAAATCTTAATTAAAATTAAAATAACAACCTATTTTGACATGTACTTCAAGGTATTACCATTGTCTATCTATCTATACTTCATCAAAATTTGATGGCAACAAAATTAAAGACAACATGAAAGAACAAAATAGAATATTTAATATTCTATTTCGTTCTTTCATGTTGCCTTTAATTCATATTCTATTTTGTTCTTTCATATTGTCTTTAATTTTGCTGCCATCCATCACCCTGTTCTCAGATGAAATGCAACAAATAAAATTGTTCAAAACATGTGTGTATGTGAGGGTATATAGGTCCTATTATCAATTCACAATATTTTTAAAGAATAACATTATGTAGATGAAGTGAGCAAGGAAACTTCAAGGGCATAATAACATTTAATCCCCATACACAGTCTGTTTTGGCCTAGCCTAATCAACAATGGCTTTTATCCTTAGTAATTTGATAAATATATAGTTGGTCTATTACTTATCACAATTCTGCTTCAGTGTTTTCTTCCATCATAACTCTATAAAAGAGAAGATGGAAAGGAAACGAAAACTTTCCAGTTCATTTTGCAAAATCATTCGGACTTGAAACTCAGTGTTCTTATGCACAATCTATATTTTTAAAGATGACCCTCTGTTATATAGAATTATATCATGAGGTATACACAATAACAGATAATAATTTGATTGGCTGTTAGTAAATTTGTCATCAAACTTTACATATCAATTCCTTTCATAGCAAAAGCGCTCCTCACAATTTCTGTAAATTTGGCAGTTTAACGCTACGCGTACCGCCTTGACCGGACTGTGCGGTATCTGTGCAGTTCTGTGTGTAGAGAGGTCGGGCTGTATTCATTATTTCTTGGGGGTGCATAAATTGCTCTAATTATACGTACGCGTGTAATTCGCAAGTTTATTGTGACGGCACTAAACCCATCCCACTCATTGTTCCCCTATTTTCATAATGGTACTGACCCAATGAAATGTAGTCCAGTGCGCTCGTACGCGCTGCGCTGCGTGTGTACATGTACTGTACTTATGCATGTTCAGTTATGTGTATGCATAGCATTACGTACATGCATACAGGGCTAGCTGGCACAAAACCCTGGGTCGGGCTTCTAAAATGGGACATGAAGCATGATTTGACATGAAAATTGACGGAGCTAAAAATGAATCAATCAAAATGAAATTTATATGTATGAAAAGCTTACGTATCATATGTCATTGTCTGTGATTGAGGATTTACAAATTTGACGCAAAACGCGTTGCTGCAAAGTTAAAGATTGGTTTATTGAAAGGCAATCGAGCACAGTGCGACCGATCCATTGACATTGTGTATGAGAGAGTAATTTTTTTAAAATGGATTGTAAAGTTCAACGTCAAAGTGACGGAGGTTTTTTTTCAAGTAAGGGCATGGTTTTACATGGAATGTAAAGGAAATGTTTCCTTCTTCTCATATCTCGATTGAGGATATTATTCTCAATTTCGATTTTTAATGGTAAAGAAAAGTGTAAAAAGATGTCGAGAATTTTACCATATGTCATGTAATATAAAATGCGCGCGGGTCGGTTGATCTCCCAAAAGGAGCGCGAAGGAATTGATATGCACTATCAAGTTTTCGTGAAAAGGGCCCTGAAAAAATAATGTGCTTTTAACTAGAAGTCGAGATTTGAAATTGAATTAGAATTGACCACTTTTGATGATTTTGATAATTTTTGATGAGTTTTGATAATTTTCTCCCATGTTGCAGGATTTGTCAAAATTGTTCATGCTGCCCCTTTTTATGTATATAAAGAAATACTTTTATGTTCCATTATCGTTGCTTATAAAATAATTTTAATTACTGTTCATTTGTTTTGTTCCCAGTTTGAATAGTTTATATTTATTGGCTTAAGTGAAGAAGACATGTAAAAACAAGGACTTTCAAATCTAATTAGGCCTACAATGAATGTTCTAATCCCAGTGATGTTCATATATTTTACATGCAAAATGATCTTATATCAAAGACAAACAGAATACATCGCAATAGATGTGAATGTGATTAAAAACATCTTTATTCTGTAATGTTCAAACTGTCTAAAACTTGGAAGATTTCGTAATTTCTCTTTCAACCAATGAAAGAGCTATCCGGGTGCTATTTTTAGAATGCACGGGTACAACGTATAAATACCACCGACCTCGAGTGAGATGTTCACAGTAGACGCGTACAGAGAATAAGCGCTGCATAGGTAAACCAGCTCATGGATTCGATTGTCAAACGGATAAATTTGGATTTAACACAAGAATTTGAGCACAATAAATAAGCTATTATATTTTTGATGCCCCCGTAGCTTGCAGTTGCAACTTTTTGGTGAGTTTTAAGCACTTTCTTGTATTTATTGCTGTTACTTTAGTTACGTGTGTTATCGAAGAATTTTTCGGAAGGTCGAAGGCAAGTTTAGGATTTCGATTTCCGCAACGGCACCGGGTGGCGAATTTGCGATTCCCAAACCATTCAGATATGGGAGACTTTATGAGCAATGTGATTGGTCGAGAGAAGAAATAAATATTACATCATTTACTGTACGCTCGGGCTCGCTCACAGCTGACACAGACACACAAACACTCACAATGATAGTCTGCAAGCACAGACTCTAATTTGACACTTTACGAAAGATATCATGTCTGAGGGAAGTCTATCTACATGAAATGGCCTACTGTTGTCTCACGATTCAGACTCTGTATATGTGCCTGCAAACTACTCACATGCCTTAGAATTCTGCTACTGAAGGTGTGTATCAGTAACGAGCAGAGATGGTATTCATACTCAATAGGGAGAGTATCCTGCGATGAAAGGAATTATACTCAGATCATTAATACAATTACATTTGCCAGTTTGTTCATGCACTTTTAAGAAGAATTAGCCACCAAAAATGTGATATCCTGTAGTCTATCCTGTTTGAACAATACTCATGGCTAGATCTACGTGTATAGTCGAGATGAATTAATTTAATTTTGGAAACTTTCTCTAGTTTTACCATTTTAATCTGTTTGAGGATTTCTACCCTGGAAATTTTGTAATGCCTAATCCTTTCATCGAACTCTGATTATTAGAACAACTGCTGGGCCTCTCTGCAACCCCTTTTTTCCCCTCAGACTCAAGCTCTCTTTTATACATAGACATCTAGACTAGTAAAGTTAGACGCCCCCCCCCCCCTCCCCAATAAATAATGTTCCATTTTTTATTTTTTATCATAGGTCTATAGATCTAGGGTCTAGATCTAAAAATAAATTTAAAAAATCATCCAATCGATATCTATATTTCATTAGAACATACTTGTATCTAACTTAAAAGATCTATCATCTAAATCTACATGTAACTTGTGTTATTGTCTATGTTCAAACAATGCATGGCTAGGCTCAACAAAACACTCAGGACTGCACATACGCTATGTTGTTAGGTACAATGCACTTCACACGCGAGCTAGCTACAGACACATACAGGCTCACCACTATCCATTATCCAGACACATTCGCACCGCCATGATGAGATGGCTCGCGTCGATGTGGGCGTGTCTTTATAACTTTTTTAACCAATCACGTTGCTCAAAATGTTTCCCACAGCTGAATGGTTTGGGAATCGCAAATTCGTCACCGGGCGGACAGATACACCACCGTGGCTTATGCCATTAGGGTGGGTAGCGTCGCGTCGCGGCGCGTTGACTTGAACGCGACCATTCGTCCAAAGCCCCCCCCCCGGTTTGACCGAAAGGTAGTCCAGATTCATTCCGTTCGTTCTTTTTATCCCCCACACACATCGCGGTCTCTCCACTGATCGCGCAATCCCCAAATTTCCGTCCACACGAAATAAGTACGAAATTTCAAAATATGTAGATATAACGGGCAAGGTAAAACAATGTAAAATGTGGGGAGCCTAAATAAAAAGCATAGCTTGTATGTAAATAGGCTCCCGTACTTAATCGGACATGTGAATTGAGTTTCTTTGTAACTTGATTATATACCGTTACCATAGCTATATGATTTCTATTTCATTATGTCTGTCTCTATACTGTAAAATGTGGAGAGAGCAACAACAAACAAAACTTGAAAACTTGAAATGCAGGAAAACCACAGGTTTTTTAAAGCAAGGATATCGACATTCACGACGTTGGATGGAATTACCCCCTCCGACCACTTTCCTGTTCGGTTGCTTCGCTACCTCCGGGGTCACATTAACGATGCCATCCAATTTCTAAACACCCCCTTGATAAAAATCCTTACAGGTATGGACGTGTGACCATAGTTCGCGTGTGCCCTCAGTAATTCGCTATCTCAAAAATCGGTAAGATTTCGAAAATCTAATATATAGGCCTATAGTGGAAAGAGGAACATAAATTAACCAGAGATGCAATTTTCTTTGGAATTGGGTGCGAAATTGAGAAAATATTGACAAAAGATCGGTAAATTTTGCAGTCATTATTTTGTGTCCGTTCCGAAAAAATTATCAACTTACCTATAAGGGGTCTGGAAATCTACATTGTGAGAGCAGATATCCTCAAAATTGTGAGTAAAAAGTGCTCCCAAACTGGTTGTATGATATATTGCCTTGCAAATTACGATATTATCTTGTTTTTTTTTATTAATTGCGTTTTTGATAAATCAGCTGTAAAGCCCCCGTGCGCGAAGTAAGGTCTCGTTGTTTTTATAACGTTATTAGTTGCAGAGCGCACGCCGATCCGACATTAAAATGATGAGTCATCTACATAATTATGCAGGAAACAATTGTGATAAATATGATCAAAATATAGGTAAAGGGTAGGAGAAACAAGAAATGGTGAATGTCCATATTGAAAAAGGGATGGAAATTACCCATGTTAATATCAGTAGCTTAACTTAGGTAAACGATGTTCAGTATTTTTTGACAAAATAATACATACGATTTTTTTCAGTTAGTCCGAAACATAGTTAAACGATGACATTGTATGAATCAAATCAATTATGTGCCTGGATAAGTGTGGTTAAACATAGAGGCCGGTTAGTTGGAGGAGGAGTAGCTTGCCACATAAAGGAAAATATATCTTAAGAAGAACGGATTTGGACTGAATGTCACAAGATTGAACTGATGTGTTTAGAAGTAAAAAGGCACCAAAACAGTCCTATTTTGTAGATATAGATCCATCCAGTGATGCAACTCTTCAATTTTTCTTTAATATACTGTAACAAAATATGAATGATGTATTTTCTGTCACAAATTCTGTCACTATTGTTTTTGGTGACTTTAATTGTAATAAGATGACCATTGTCTGTTATGCGACCTATCGTATATAATGCTCGCCATATATACCATGCACCCAAAACCTTCGACAAATACCATTTCCTAAAACAGAATACAAAAAAATGATCCTTTTTATTCACCGGAAATTGCCATTGTCCGTCCAGAATTGCAAGTCACAATTTCAAGAAACAATGTAAACATTTATCTAACATGCTTTAAAAAACACGACAATCTGATTACTGTGGGGGGGGGGGGGGGGGGCGGGGGGTTCTCGCCGTGCATCTCATGTGCGCTCCATGTATAGTTTAATCAAAATGTACAAATGTTTTTTTTTTTTTATATATTGAATTGTATTGATGTTTTCATTCATGTTTTGTTTTTATGTTGACTTGATTTTGATTGTATCATGTGGTGAGAGGAGGGCTCCGTTGGAAAGCAGTTCTTATAACTGAATCGGAATACCCTTCACTGTTTTATCCATTGTAATAAATAAAACATAAATAAATGTTAGATTCGAGAGTCATTCAGTCCCAGTTTCGTATAGCTCCATATTTCAAAGCTTCGGCAATCTTCTCCTCCGTAAAACGATGATGATTATCCACAGACGTTCTTTACAGATTATGGTTAACAAACGATGATAACAACAGTTCCAAAAATCATGAAATGTAAATGTAAATCACAGAAAACCAACTCGATAAAGCCAACCCGAAGAGCACAGTTTGTGTAAACTCGATATCAGGCGTCAGGACGTCAGTATTTATAGTTCAGTTTCTTTTCAATTTGCAATAGTCAGTTCATGTTTTGCTCCACAATCTTCAAACTTTAATTTCTTTCAACAAACAGAGGATTTTTTATTTATAGAAACATTTGAAATGCATTAACGTAATGAACACTCCACCCTAATTTTTTTAAATAAGTATGGAATCCTTATAATGAGAATTAGTAGCTTCGTGACGGCGGCGGAACATTACGTAATGCCCCACTTAA
>JAVYIG010017207.1:0-27362 GCA_035222895.1 Strongylocentrotus droebachiensis
GTTAATCTTGAATGCACACAAACCTTGTAAATATCAGACTTGAATTCACGCACGTGTACTTTATCTTCTTTGATATCAGGTCCTCCTGCAGGATACACCGTTCTTCAAAGATTCAATACATCTCGAGCTAATTCTGTTATTTCTATGAAGGGCCATTCTCGCCGCCGTTGGTCAATTTCTAATTGGGGACAACATAAATTGTAAAACCAACGGGTGTCGAGTCGGTCAAAGAAGCTAGCCACACCTCCTTGCGTAATTGCGCTTAATGCACGATCGAACGTACAGAGACGAGCAGCACAGAGCTACTGTACTGTGTGGACGTTCGTAGCAATCACTTTCAAGTAAGAGAGGGTCGCGACGTATACCCCGTGAAAAACCAGTATAGTTACAACTCGGTACGATACCACAAGTTTGTCCACAACAATACCACATCTACTCATGATCCATGAACATGCTATATTATGCGCCCCCGTTATGAGTGAAGGGAAAATGAGGGAAAGAGAGAAACGGATAAAAGAATGAATAGCGAAGCTTTTAGTTTTATGAATCGACCCCGCCCATAGAGCATGACGAACTAGGCCTATAATTATCTACAGTAAACTGTATAAAATCACATACCATCAAGGGTGTCGATTTGTATCCATGGTTGGGGGGGGATGATAGGTGCCAAAATATTTTCGGCAACGGATCAAAGCAACCAAAGTGGATAGTGTGGCAAGTTGCACCCCTCCCAAGCGCGTAGCCAGGATCTAAGTTTAGGGGGCGGTAGTGAGCACGCGAAGCACGGTTCCTAGGGGTCCCCCCCCCCCTCGCGCAAAGCGCGGAAGCTTTGACGTTTCACTAAATTATTAAAGAAAGAAGACGATTCGATGTACCATTCTCGACTCTTAATCCTTGTTTGAATTAAGTACCCCTTCCTCCGCGCTTAGCACGGAAGCTCTGACGTTCATTAGATTATTAAAGAAAGAAGAAGATTCTATGTACCATTCTCGACTCTTAATCCTTGTTTGAATCAAGTTCCCCTTCCCCCGCGCGTAGCGCGGAAGCTCTGACGTTTCATTAGATTATTAAAGAAAGAAGACGATTTGATGTACCATTCTCGACTCTTAATCCTTGTTTGAATCAAGTTCCCCGGAAGCTCTGACGTTTCATAAGATTATTAAGAAAGAAGACGATCCGATGTACCATTCTCGACTCTTAATCATTAATGTTTGAATCAAGTTCCCCTTCCCCCGCGCGTAGCGCGGAAGCTCTGACGTTTCATTAGATTATTAAAGAAAGAAGACGATTCTATGTACCCAAGTTCTCGACTCTTAATCCTTGTCTGAATTCATTTTTGCCCATTCCTGCGCGAAGCGCGGAAGCTTTCACATTTTATTACATTATTAGAGAAAGAAGACGATTTGTTGTATCGTGTCCTTCATGAATTCAGTTTCCCCCCTAGCGCGAAGCGCGGAAGCTTTAATGTTTCAATAAATTATTACTCTTAATCCTTGTCTGTATTAATTTTCGCCCATTCTGCGCATAGCGCGGAAGCTTTCACGTTTTATTAAATTATTAGTAAATGAAGACGATTCGTTGTATCGTGTACTCTGACGTTTCATTTGATTATTACTCTTAATCCACGTCTGAATTCAGTTGCCCCCTAACAGCTTTGCCCTGTTCGCTAAATTATTAGAGAAAGAAGACGACTCGTTGTACTGTTCTCTATATTAATCCTTGTCTGAATTCAGTTTCCCCACTGAAAATAAGTTGTGACATAATAATCTTTCAAAAATGAAAAATGTTTTAGGAAATATCAGAAAATAAAATGAGTGAAAAAAATAAAAATAAAGATACAATGACGTGAATTTTAAAAAGGGTGAACGGAAACAACATAACAACTAGTGAACTATTTTATAAGTCATACTAATGTCCGAAAATCTTTCTCCTTGTCTCCGATCTCATCACGAAATCGTCACAGAGTTCATTTATGTTTACACTGTCCAAGGATTGTCTGATGTGCATTGCAGATTGCTACTTGTGTGCTTCGCGCTTAACATTTAGCTCGTTGCTTTTGATGCTGCGTCTTTGCATTTGGCGCACTGCATTTCTATGATGCTTGATTGAACAAATTGAATAAATTCATCAATTCCTGATGAAGCCGTATGAGCGAGAATTCAATTTATTCTTGTCTCATATACGGTTGTCTTATTTACTTCGTATATATGTATGTATTATGAAAAATGTGTATAGCAAAATGTGTATATTGTGTATATTGATGGTCATCTTGCTAGTAATAACCATTAACTACTCTTATCGGACTCTCACCATTAATTTTTCTCTTCATTTTTTTATATTTTCTTATGGTGAATTATTGGGGGGGGATGATTGTACAGGCCATCCCCCCCCCACCTGAAATATTGGGGGGGGGCGGGATATATCCCCCCCCCCCCCATCTCCCCCGGGACTGCATACCATATATCGTCCTAATGGAACTATATCAATTTAAAGACTTGATAGGCCTACAATTTTTGGGGAAATTTGAAAATTGGGTGATAATGATTCTTAACAATTTTGATATATTTGGATGCCCCTGTGGATGTTTTATAAGCGCTAGAAAATCTAGCCCCTAAAACACTTCTGCTTTCGAGAAAAATTGAATATAAAATTTACCGGTGCTCCGGCCGGTAAATTCTGATAAATTTCAAATAGCTCCTACCGCCCTACAATGGCAGCTGCGACCATGAAAATCTCAGAATATGTAGTTGTGACATATAATTTCCAAACGGGAATAGCTATCGATCGATTTTAGGCAAGAAACATTGTTTTATAGCCTAATTAATATCTGGACCTTGAGAGGGAGCTATACAACATAAAGAGTTTATTATTTACAATTTCATAACTTTAGACTCGATTTCAACCGCGACAACGATCACTTAATATTGTAGGATCGCATATGCCCACAGTGAACCAACTTGACCCCATACCAAAACTTTGTATCTTTAATATCAATGAAATGTCACTTTTGTGGATGACAATTTTATTCTAACCAATGACTGTTTTTGTTTAGGAAAATAACTGAAATAAACAATCAATTATATCACATACAAAAGTTGCACATCGCGTTACTTTGGGGGGGGGGGGGGTTAATTATTGTTTAGTTTTTTCTTTTTCAATTTCAGTTTATATTGTTTCATATTTCAAATTCTCAAAATGTTCAATGATTTCACGAAATAAATGGTACACTACATTCATTTTATAGTACCTCATTGTCAATACATCAGGATACTAGATTTGAAGAGCCAACTACCAGCATCATGCTATGTTTATTTCAAGATTATACCCTAGCTGAGTCACAAAGACAGGTACAATGTAGTTCTTTATTCTCTGTGTGAACCATGCATGTGTTCTGAGAGGAGCAGACTCCAGTCATTCTGAATGTCGAAGTGATGCAGTAAGGTCCGAATTACATAACATTGCAGCAGAAAGTCTTAACTTTAATATTTTGTGGAACAAACTACAGGCCCAATTCGGTATATATACAATATCCATTTCTACATAATTGATATTTGATATGTATAGAATCCAAGTTTGGTATAGTTTTATATGAGTTTCGTAGATGATGTTAGATGTTGTACCTTTCAAGTTTCAGAAGTAGACAAAGAGATGAGTGTGTATAATTTATCCCCCTTACTTTTCGCAATTTATCCTAATGATTTTGTTGGATATATCCGAACCAAATTTAAAGGTTTACAGTATTTATATGATGAAGTGTGTTCTGATGTTCTTGATAAAATTACTGATGAAGACTTTTTTTTTAATTTACATTCATTGCTATAATTATGCAGATGATACAATTATCCTGGCAGAAAATCCAGAGGAACTCCAAACGGCTTTGGATGCTTTGTCTAACTATACTGTGAGAAATGGAAATTGCGTGTGAATACTGAAAAAACAAAGATAATGATATTCTCTAGAGGAAAGGTACGCAAGTATTAGTTTTAAGTATGGGAACGGTATTATCAATGTGGTTCATGATTTTGTGTATCTTGGGGTTAAATTTAATTACAATGGTAATTTTAAAAAGGCAATATCAAAACAGGTGATTCAGGCAAGAAAAGCCTCATTTGCAATGGCCTTAAAGGTGCAAAGGTTAAGATTATCATTGGATATACAGTGTGAGTTATTTGATCAGTTAATCCTGCCAATACTGTTATAATATGGCTGTGAGGTGTGGGGTTTTGAGGATTTAAGCCAGATTGAAATTTTTCATCGCAAATTCTTAAGGGCCATACTGAATGTCAATAAATATACACCTGACTGTATGATTCAGTGGCGTAGACAGGTTCGTACACCTGGGGGGATGACTCAGGGGCGGATCTAGCTTTTTGCTAAGGGGGGGTTGACCAAAATAATGACGATGCGGAGCATCGTCCACGAGCCGCAAAGCGGCGAGCCGATTTTTGGGGGGGTGTTTATTTGAACCCCGTAAGTGATGTTTTCCTGGCATCTATTAACACAATGGAGACCATAAAAAGCAGTGCATGATAACGTCTTTTTAAATCAAGTAACAGTTAAATACACAGTTATATCCAGAGTTATCATATGTTTGGTTAAGTTACCAGATGAGTTGAATATCTTCTCACAATATTTGCACTTGAAAGGGTTTCTCTCCAGCGTGCGTTCTTTTTTCTTTCTTTTTTTCTTTTTTTTTCTTCTTTTTTTCCCCTTTTTTTGTTTGTTTGTTTTTTTGGGCCGCCCAAGGGGGGGGTTTAAACCCCCTAACCCCCCCCCCACCCCCGTAGATCCGCGCCTGTTTAATCTTGTGGTTATCTTGTGGTTTCCAAACCACAAGATAACCACAAAATACTTGTAAGATTTTCTTTTTATTACCGTCTGAATTGGCTTTCACTGTGTGAATGCGGCTAATAACAATAAACACAATTACAAAAATGATGAGGATTATTATTATCATCATCATAATTATTATTATTATTAATATTATAATTGTTATCATTATTATTATTACTATTATTATCATCATTATGACTTATTAAGTAAGCAAATATCATTCCCCAAAACCTGGGGGGGATGATTGTACATGCCATCCCCCCCACCTTGTGAGGTTGGGGGGATGCATCCCCCTCATCCCCCCCCCCCCCCCCCCCCCGTTGTCTACGCCCCTGGTATGATTTATGGTGAGACAGGCCGTACTAAAATTGATGTTCAGGTTAAATGTAGAATGGTAGGTTTTTGGCTAAAAGTAGTCAAAGGAAGTCATTGTAAATATACATTTAGATTCTATAATCTGTTAAAGTTACTTATGGAAAGAGGTTCCCAGTCTCAATTATCTAAATGGTTGTCATGTGTAGAGAATACATTAAATAATGCTGCATGGGCTAGGAAATGTGTGGCAAATGCAAGGAGATGGATTCAGTAATACATGGATTCTTCATGCTCTTAAGCTCAGGTTGACTGACATGTCAAAACAAGAAATTATGTCAAATGTTTGGTCAAATCGCATTTGTGTTAACTACCGAATTATCAAGAACGAAATTTTCAATGATTTGAAAAGTATCTGGTAAAGTTGAATAGAAGAGGTGCAATCACTTTGTGTCGATTCCGATGCAGGTCACACCGCTTACCAATTAATAATGGAAGGTTTGAAAATAATCCTGAAGAAGGTAAAATTGAATGTCCTTGTTGTAATTTAAAGGTTTTTGGAGATGAATTTCACTATATTTTTGTCTGCCCTTTTTTCAAGAAAGAAAGGCAGTTATACCTAGATAGACAGTTTGTTGTGAGTAACCCTAGCACATTTCACATGGACAAATTATTTAATAGATCTAGCGTTAAACAATTAAGAAAACTCGTAAAATTCAAAAGAGTAATAATACAATTCTTTTCGTTGGTTCCTAAGGCTGAAAGGCATGGTCCTATTTTTGTTAATAAAAGTGTAGTAACTCGATGTGGTAAACAAACCAAACCACGTGATATTTTAGACTTATAACTTTAAACTGTATAGTGTATACTTAGTCTTTAATTAGCTCATGTTAATTGTGTTTTAGAAATATAAATATGTATGTATCATGTCTATGTATTTTATTATCATATTTTACTTTGTTTTTATATATCTTTCTGTATTTTGTTGTATTATGTTGTGCTCTCATACCCCGGAAGTGGGTCGATAGAGTCAATAAAATCTTATCTTATCTTATCTTATCTATGTATAGTGTAGAAAAGCCGAGTTCTTTGTCTTTATCAGCAGAAATTACAGTACATTTTATTGTGTCACCTCCTTTTGGAGTTTGTCATGAAATGATGACATGAGAGGATTCGGTTCCGAAATATTTTGTTTATGGCCGAATTGTCTCAGGCCGACGTGATTTGATTTACCGAGAGGCTAGCTAGCTAGGCTAGAGCCATAGTGGGCTCATAGAGATATATAACTACTAACACTAGAGGGCGTACTCCCTCAAATTGCTGTTCCGAGCTGGAGCGTTGGCCGCCATTACTAAGGAGGGCAGAAAAACGAACGACCCAACAAGATACTGTGCACAACATACGTGGAAAATTTGAAGAAGCAAGGTTCGTGCGTTGCATTTGGTTGTTCGAACCGAAGAAAGAAAGGGAACTGCATAATATTTCACAAGTAAGTTCTTCTTAATGTTATGTTGATTAAATAAGGAGATTTTAGAGCTAAAAATGTAGTTTATGCAGTGACTGTAGTCTGTACCCGGCCCGGGTTGTCTCATGACAAGCCACCGCAGCTCCTGCAGCAGCGGAGCTGAGCGCGCCAGTCCACGCCCGCCGGACTGGGGCAGGCATGGGTTAAGGTTCTGGGGACGGTGATGGGGAAAATTCTGCTGCGCTGGAGTCGCTCGCAACTCCAAGAGCCAGAGAGTCCAACTCGGAAATATAACTCCATGAGCTTGATTCTATTAATAAAAAGTCTAGAATAAAATGATATAATTAATGTTATCTTATCTAATTTCAAGATAAAAATCAAATGTCAACTTATTTATGTTTCAACTAGACTAACGTTAGATCTAGACTCTAGACTCTAGATCTAAACTCTAGTCTCTAATTTCTAAAGCCCGAAAGGTAAAGCCAGGCTAGACAGAAATAACCGTCTGATATGGGTCATTTCTTTAATAAAACTGACATTTGTTGACATTCCCCATAATATAATCAGAGGTCTAGTGGAGCCAGACGCAGTCTCAGTAGAACAACCGACGATATAGAGAGACTGAAGCTTTTGGTCTAAGCCAGGCTAGCCTGCCATATTTCACATCACAGGAGTTATCCAAGTAGGCTAGGCTAGCCTAAAAATCCCATTTGCTTATGACTTGCTGACATCATTATTATTTTATTTATTTGGCTGGAAGCTGCTTTCAGTTTCAGTCTTAAAAATCACATGAAATAGCATGAATAGTAGAACAATTGTCATGTTATGAGAAAAAACTCATTATTGTTTCCATTTGCTTTTATTTTAATGCAGGAATACACCCAAGAGAGGAAAGGATGTTACACACCCATCTCCTTCCTAGAGCTGTGCCTACTCTCTTTCCTGGACATCCTCCCTATAAACAGACCCATGGCTCAAGACTCCCAGCAAAACCGTGTACAACATCCGAAAGTGTTCAAGTGCCTCCAAAGAAACCCTATGACATTACAAAAGAACATGACTATTCTTTTTTCTGTCTGAGTTGATTAAAAACTGAATAAAACCAGACAGCAAGTGCAGGATGCCAAGAAACAGCTTAAAGTGGTGAAACAAGGTAAACCAGGACTCTCTTGCAGGAAGTCCACGAAAGCAAGCTCATTAGCCAGGATCAGCTTGACCTACTTCAACACAACTTTGGAGAGAACGCATTTTCAGGAAAAAAACCAAAACATAGAACTTCATTCGTACAAACTACAAAGACAGATCGGTCTTTTATATTTTGCCTCCTGTCTGCATAGCTTATCCACTGGATGATTGTGAAGCCGTTTAAAACTGGAGAGAGCTTTCAATAATCTTTTAAACAAACAGAACAATCTGAGACTTTTGTTCTGTGTAATGAAATAAAATTCTTGGGACACATTGTGACAGTTGCACAACCTAACCATAATTTTCTGTTTGTTAACTTTACATGAGGGCAAACTAAAGTGGAACTTAGAAGAGTGGATTACATTAGGGGTTAAACAAAATGTACTTGAATTTTGAGTTGTTGTGAGGTACACTGTATTTGAATATTTACTCTATATATAAGCTTCATAATTGTACCTGCTGTATCTGATTCAGTTGCTATAATTTTTGCAAATTATTTGCACTCTACATGTGCTTTGATTCTGCAGGTACAGTATGGATAACCTAAGATAAACATGTAGACCTTTTTTATAACATTGTCTGGATTGCTCTCAACCAAGAGATTTACATCATTAAAGATGAAAAGCAAGAAATTCACATCAAGTGAGCCCATTTTCAATAAACGAGAAGAATTCACAGATGTGTGGCAATTGAAAAGCTTGTGTAATGCACAGTTGCACACCATATACACACCCATAGATCGTTTTGTACATAGGTTTGAATTTTGTTCCAAAATGGAAAACTGCTTTTGAAGAGATTTGATAACAGAACAATTATATGGAATAATGTCACTAGATGTAAACCCATAAGATTGTGCACTCTTTGGCTTGTTGTATCTACTGTGCACACTTGAGGGTAATCAGTTTCAAATTTATTATTATACCTGATGAATAATGATGTCAAAAGACCATGTTACTATGAGGTTTCACTGAATAGTGTAGTGCAGTATCCTGAGATGTAAGTCTCTTCAATTATAGTTCTTCATAGCAATACAGGTGACTTGGAATATATATGCTCAATTACTATTTCTGGTTTGCATTTATTACTCTATGAAATGTCTTTGTATTATTTATGTGACGCGCCTGCGTGCGCTTGGAGCCAAGACTAGTTAATAAAGTGTTCGTTATCGCTGACATCTGGCCTCCTGACATTTATGTTTTGGGAGTTATTGTGGCGGTTTTGGGATGTGTAATGCTTGTCTTTGGTGGCGAATCAATTTGTCGTGGTTGTGTTGCCTATGATCCGTGACAGTAAATTTGGGGCTAAAATCTGAGGTGTTGTTTTTGCAATGTCTGTCCTTTCAATTGTGATGTATTATTGCAGTATATATGTCCGATAAAATGTCAAAACTTCAATGCCTATGCTGTAGAATATCAACACACGTGTGCCGTGTGGTAATAAAAGGTTAATTTATTCATTTTTTTCTTCAAATTTAATTATAAGTTTATTCTCTAAAACTGGTTGATGAAGAAAATAAGAAATACACTGTATCAAGGAGAATATTATTTATGGAGAAAAAAAGTGATGTGAATAAATAATTATTACATCAATGATCAGCTGTTTTTAAAGAATATTCATATATATTTATAGTGAACTGTAAAAAATTGAATTATTCTTTCAGACATAAATAGAGATTTTATAGGGAATAGGTGAAAGACATAAGGTGTGAATTTGATATAAAATGAGTGAGAGAAGAAGAAAAAGAATGTTTGGATGGATGGATGAATGATTGGATGAGTAAATAACATAATTTTGTTAAATAAATGTGTATAATTCTTTCCTTCCCCCTTTCCTATCTTCAGTATCGTCCTATATCTGCATTTCCATTATCTACCTATCCTTCCATATTATATCTATCTATCCATCTATTTATGTGTCTAGCTATCTAGTATCTACATACCCATCTCTATCCCAAATCTATAAGTATCAATCTGTTTATAATAGCCATAAACATAAAATGAATATATTACCTTTAAAGCGTTTTAAATCAATAAACCCTGGCTCTCATAATAACTGAATTAGAAAGACATTGACCCCCGGCATTGGGCCTGTAGCATAAAACTTTGGTTATAATATCATGACATAAATATCAAATACAAGTCCCAAATGCTTGATTCTGATTGGTTGAAAGCCAAGTAATATTTGATGTCATAATATCACAGTTTTATATTGGCAAAGAGGAAGAAAAATTGAAGATATACTGAAATATAAATAGCTTTTTGTGTCCCTTTTACCTCACCATAACACCCGTAATTAATCTTGACCTACACCAGATACCATGACTGAGGCATGAGTAGGGTTCATGCATTATGCAAAATACCACAATTATAACGTTTCATACTCGAAAACCGATAAATCAACCCGAAAAATGAAGCTTCACATTGCATATCAGTAGCACAGTTTCGAAGGGAACATCCGGGTATTTCTCGAAGTTGTGCCCTCCTTAGTAATGGCGGACCGCGCTCCATGCGCGCACAGAGCTTTGAACGGGCGCGTATGACGAGTCCGCACTCTAGCCTTATTAAGTATATATCTCTATGAGTGGGCTAGAGCAGCTCGCTTGAGCTTGGCGCCTGAGATAGAAGGTCGCCTATTTTCAGGTTACCCTATTTTCAAGGCTCGTCCGCGCCGCGCCCGTACCTACACACAGTGCATGCATTCGTTGGCAGATAGGTATTGCCGGTGTAACGAATTAAAGGTTGCATAATAACAAAAAACGTGCTAAATGTGCCAAGTCGAAGTCTGAGCTGTGGCCTGCGCATCCAGCTAAAAGTGAAACAGATAGATCTAAACCTTATTTTGCGCAGTAAGTTCAATTTGACTTTATTTGTTGCTGTAGTGAGACGACTAACAACAGCAGACATTCGCTTTACCAGGTTTACCATGGTGGAATTGGAGCAACTTTAGAAAACCCCACCACAAAAAAATGACCAGAATAGACGTTCGTAATCGTAGTCTAACAGTTAGGTTAACCCGGCATTTTTCAACCGGGGAGCCTCGGCCGCGGCACCCTCCTCAGCTCAGGGTGGTGGAGGGTAGCTAGTGGAGGGTGCCGCAAGACAAATTAAGTTACATCATAACAATTTTTTTAATAACGTTGGTTACGTGAAGGACCTTTTTCAGGAACTGCTAGAATTAGTAAAAGCATTTTAAAGAAAATAAAGTGTCTTTCTTCCTCCCTCGCTTAGCCTTAGCTTCAATCGCTGGCAACATTTTTGACAACAGCAAGGCCAGGTGCAGGTTGTTGTTGTTTTAGTTTTTATGGCATGTCACTGTCATTCATTCATTCATGAATATTTACGCCGAATTCAAGTTGCATTAACAATTTTAAATGGAAGCAGAAAAGAGAAGGGGGAAAAAAATCGATGCTGTTCAATTTTTTGCATTTTGCATAGATTCCAGACAGGTTGTCTACATAAAAAAAAATCATTGACCGTTTTGTATGTATCTTCTGGCCAGCCCAGTTCGGTACATTGAACAGGCTTCTCGGCTTTCATGTTCATGCGCAGCCTATAGGCGCTAGGGCTAGGCCCCTCCAATACCGGCCAAAGCACAAAGCCATGCGATGTCTGTCGGTGGGATTGTCTCCTTTCCGGGAAAAACAAGGACAAAGTGCCTTTAAAGGCCTTTAGTCAGGCTTTACTATTTAGAGCTTTTTAGTCTTTACCATGTTTAGTAATTTACCAGAAAAGGCGAGATTCTGGAACAATATCTTTTATTTCAAAATTACATTAATTTTTACTTAGACCGAAAGCTTCAGTCTCTATATCGTCGGTTGTTCCACTGAGACTACGTCTGGCTCCACTAGACCTCCGGATATAGAGACTAATAATAATAGATCTATATAGATCTATATAATATTGTTCAGGCCCTACAGGTAAAATGGGAGGGAAGCTAGCAAGATACGTCACAGAGTAGCCAACATTTGTTTGATTGATTGATTGATCATACCTTCAACAACTTACTTATGTATTTTACTCAAACTTTTACAAACCTCTTTCTCTCATTTTTCTGCTTCTATTTCAGAAATGGCTTCCATAGATTTCAGGTATTCCAGTCGGGATTTTGTCTCGGAAGTCCCAAACACAAAGAATGGCAACTGCAATGGGAAATACAGTCGAGTGAGTTTGTTTTAATTTTTTTTTTACAGAAGTACTTGTAAGCTTACATGTATAATGATTGTGCATGTTTGCCAGGCTACATTTTATTTGACATCATAATCATACCATATCACAGTTATCATCTATCCTTGCGTCCGTCCGTCCGTAACAAATTTGGTTTCCGATCGATAACTTTAGGAATGTTTGACAGATTTTAATGAAATTTAATATGAAGGTACATGGTATCAAAAGATTCAAGATTTTATTGTCCATAATATAATACAGAAATTTGTTTTCCATTGGTGTAATAAACATAAGATAAAAACATGGTGTCGTGTGCTGAAAGCCAGAAGGGCGTCAAGACTCTATGAAGAAAAAGTCTATAAGCAGGTACGGTCCTCCAGCGTTATTTTTATATAATAAGGACCTTCATCTTCATAATTTAGTTTAATATTAATTTGTACAGAAAGAAGAGGTTAACATTTGGCAAGTTGCGTTTCACAAATGGACTAGATCTGCGCACTAAGCCCTAGCACTAATGCAGGGTTTAAACCTGGCCTAAAGCAAGGAAGCTTTAGAGAACATAGGACAAAGAGTTATATGAATTGTGTTGAACTTACTGACATCTTTCTTTGTTCTCTTTAGTTTGACCAGGAGTTGAGAGGAAGGTGGGATGAAGCAGTTGAGAAGGGGTACTTTCGTTACGAACTAGGTCTGTTACCAACCAGGGTTATAGAGGGCCCTCATGGATTTGTTGCTCAGGTAAGTTGCTTGATGGTTAAGATGAAGTCATTATTAAAATTACTGTGGAAAATAATTTGTATGCGTTATTATTCTTTTCCGTATCAAGGAAAACAAAAGAGGTATATACATATAAATTTTGAGCCTGGTCGCGCAATTCTAGTTGAAACAAATTCTGTCCCTGTACAGTACTAGAGGACACACCCCAACACAATGACATATTATGCATTGATTCAAACCTCTTTAGTGCCTGGCGCGGATCCATGGGCCGATTCTACCGGCCCGGGCCCGCCCCCCCCCCCCCCCCCCGCCAGTGACCCCCCCTAACAAAAAAAAATTAAAAATTCCCCCTTCCCCCCCCCAAAAAAAATCCCCCCGCTCATTCGCCGGCCGGCTGGCTGATTCGCCGCTAAATATTTTCTCAAGATTTGAGCCCCCCCCCCTACTCTTGCCGCCAGCTGGATCCGCCCGTGGTCATAGATGGGTCGTTACTGTTAAACTATATGACAGATTGGAAAGATGTGTAAATCATTGAAATTATAACTAGTATACGATGAGAAAATGATTCTGCTCCAACTTCCCGATACCAACCTGGGACTTTTTGTTGCGTCCTACGGGACGCAATTACTCACTGCTTTTGCAAAATTCGTGCGTGAGATTTGGTGCGTCCAGGACGCTAACACAACTTTCAGCGACACTTGCTTATACATGTATATATTGCTCTAAAAAACAAAATCTGCCACAAATGTGTGAGAGGAAGAGATGATACGGTACTCGCTTGTATTATATTTTAAACAGAAACTGTATTTTCACCTATAAAATTTACTTATGAAAATAAATGGTCAACATTACATTTTTTAGTCTTTAGCAAGTGTCTCATTTGAATTAAATATTGCTTCAGACCATGATTTACGTCATTCAACAAATATATTGTGACCTGCCAGTGACACAAATGCGGCATCAAAATATTTGTGCTTCTCTGACCGTAATTAAATGCCTTAAACTCCTGAGCTTCCGGGGGCTCTATCCCCTGAACCACCCACACTAATTTACTCTCCGCTCGCTACCCTCTACCTGATCGTAAATACTTTAGCCCCCCCCCCCCCCCCAACTTTGATAAACATTCCATGGGGCCTGTGTATACGCATAAAACACTTATCTTTATGATGTTTTAACGTGACATAGATTCTTCTCCCCTTTCAAATGAGAAAGAAAACAAGGTCATTAAAAGAGATTAAGCGACAAATAATGTTGGTGTTTCAAATTGATGCAAATATTTGTAAAATTTTCCCCCCAAAACTGGACCAAAAAAAGAAATATATATATGTGCTCTTACCCCCCCCCCCCCCCCCCCCCTTGCTCATTCGCCGTTCGCTGGTTGGCTGATTCGCCGCTAAATATTTTCTCAAGATTTGGCCCCCCCCCCCCCCCCCCCCTCTTGCCCACGGCTGGATCCGCCCCTGTTTAGTGCACACATGAATTCAAATAGAGGCAAGAGAAACATCGGGCCAAAGTTTCTGAAATCTAGATTGTCTGGAGGCCTAACAAATACAATACATGCTTTACATGAAACCCAAATAAGTTAAACTACTCATCCCCAATTTCCCCCCTGTTAGAAAACCAACTTCTGCTTAAAATTGAGGTCACAGCTTGGATGTAGACACACACAGATATCACTTTCTGGTTGTGGCATCTCAAGTCACATTTTAGGTAACAGTATGTCACAATGAAAGAAGGTTCTGATATCAACTTTTTCCTGCAGTATACAGATATGATAGATGGTTTGTCAGGATTTTAGATGGAAAAAAGTTTCCTATGACAGTCTAATATGCTGGATAATTATGTTACGTACAGGTACAATAGGAATATGTAGTATAAAGCAGACCCAGTTAGTGACATGAAATAGATAAAAGATTGAATATATTTATAACATATGTTTTTATTAATTATCCTTTACTTACAGTTGAATGTGAAACGCGCAACTGAGAGGCGGAAACCGCAAGAGATCAAAAGTACCAAACAACCATTCAAACCAGAAGAATTCAACTTCAATAAAGTCAGACCTCATGAGGTAAGAAAACAATTACCCCCCCCCCCCCCCCCTCCCGAAGGACAATTACCCCCTGTTCATTACAGGGGAAGTCCACCCTGATATTAAGTTGGTCTCTGTTGTATATAGTATATACATCACTAATCACTCTGAGACATTTATAAAACTAAATATGACTCCTGCATACCTGCCAACCACCCCGATTTAGGCGGAGTTCCTCCACATTTTTCATACCAACTCCGAATTCCGATTGCATGCCTCAAAACTCTGATTTTTTTTAATTTTAAAATATTTTTAAAACAAACGATTGTTGCATAAGACTAAAGCATAACACAGCACTGATAACCAGATCACGCCGACATCCGCGCTCGCGCTCATAGAAGATATACACAGCGCAGCCCGAACGTGATCGTTAGTTCCGCATTCATTATCCATGTACTGCATGTACTAGTACATGGAAGCACGTGCGCAACTATATCGATAAAGTGTGTGCGGACGTTGTACTATAATACATACACTACGTGCAGCGTTGTTGCATAGACTGCATGCGTATAGCCCACATGTATTTATACCACATGTGCAGTTGACACCGTGCATAAACACTGTATACATTGGCGTGTTTCCTTCAATGCTTGTGCGATGACTCCGATCGTGGAAGCTTGTTATTTACCGGACTTCCTCGGATTTATTTTGGATTACTACTACTATATTCTTCTTCTTCGTTGATTTCTCCATTTTTGAAGGACAAAATGGGTAAGACTTGTGCTGTTCATAAAAATAGACCCTAAAGTCCTGTGTACCCCCCCCCCCAATCTACGGGCTACTACCCCAATCCTTTGGTGGTTTGCGACCTCGTAGTCCATC
Organism: Strongylocentrotus droebachiensis; assembly: GCA_035222895.1. Lineage (NCBI taxonomy): Eukaryota > Metazoa > Echinodermata > Echinoidea > Camarodonta > Strongylocentrotidae > Strongylocentrotus > Strongylocentrotus droebachiensis. The sequence goes on from JAVYIG010017207.1 coordinate 15,590, forward strand.
CAGAAAAATTTACTCCGAATTTCTCTTGTCTCAGGTTGGCAGGTATGCTCCTGATTGGAATGAGTGCAGTTTTTAGTAAAGTTGTTGGTGTATGTAAACTTTCAGGCCAAAATCTATCTACCTTACGTTAAACCCAACTGCAAGCATAACCCTAATCTTACACCTTTGACCAAATAAAACCAGAGTGGTTGTTGCCAGTGCAAATGCCAGAGCATTTGTGAAAGGAAAGTGAGTCTGAATGAACATGGCCTCAGGGCTTGATCCAGGATTTTCAAGAAAAATTAGGTTAGGGGCAAAATATCTCCTGACATTGATTTCATCTCAAGTTATATGATTTTGGAAGTTTTTTATAGTTTTTTTTAGGAATATGATATTTTTATATTTTCAGTCATAGTACTAAAACTGTTTCCCCAAATATAAACATAATTCCTGTGTGAGGGGGGGGGGGGGCATTGTCATTTCAGAGTTCAGTCTATTGGCTTTAATTGACCAGAGTGATTAGTTCTTTAATTGCAATGATCTTTCACTCGTGTATGAACCTTTTATCATACATCATTAGACTCTCATGGAAATGCACCCCGAGGATCTTTCTTGCTCGTCTACAAATGGAATCGCCAACGGCAATGGCGTCATGGGGTCACATGCTGAAACGGAAGAGTGCATGAATGGTGAAGGAGGGAGGAGCAAGTATCAAGTCATCATCAACATCAGCCCTCTAGAATATGGCAATGTGCTACTTGTACCTAGCCCTCATTTATGTCAACCACAGGTACTTTAAATGCCTCTTTTTGTGCGTGCATACAATGTAGCTGCCAACCATTTCTATTGTGGAGGAATTATTCCTACTTTGGGGCCGTTGAACAAGTGTTATGAACCCTATATTCCTCTCTTTTTCTGAACTCTTGGTATGTACAAAATACACTGCACTCCTTTGTCTGCCGTGAGAGATTTTTTTTTTTTTTTTTTTTTCTGTGGAAGGATGGCAGATATATATTGGATAGTGCATTGCATTCTGATGCATTATGTCAATATAGTAATAATATATGTAGTAATACAATAGTAATGCAATGGTAATGCAAAAGTAATACAATGTGATACTAATACAGTCATCATACAATGTTAATAGAAATACAATAGTAATACAATAGTTCTACAGTTGTAATACAGTACAATATGATAGCAATAATAATGATATCAATCATAATAACAGTTATTTCATTATCAGCAACTCTGCATTTAATAATACAACACCCATGTTGTAATGCAATGACCAGGGAAATAATTACATACTGAAAAACAAATGTCATCAGAAACACAGGTATATGGTACAGCTTATTGAATTAATATCTCGTCTATTCCTTTGCCTGCATAATGATGATATATGTTACATATAATCAACAGGAATTTGTTTACCCTTAATTAAATCCAGTGAAATATAATCATGCAGCCTCGAGGACCATAACAGCTGTGCATTATAAAAGTTTACATTGACATGTTATCCTTAATCGATTATTTTGGTCAGCGAGAATTTCCCTGAATTTTTTCTGAAATCCCCCACCTGAGAGGTAAGGTAAGGAGCATTTAAGAACTGATATATTATTTTTGTTTTACTTTTGTCTCCCACAGTAGTTTCTAAAATATGATTATTTATTCATTCAATTTCTATGTCAAAGTATATGATGTAATATGTATGTAAACTTATTTTGATTCTTTGTACGTTTGTAATATGTGAGCAAAACAAATTTCCAATATTGGACAATACCTGGTAAGTTGAAATTGAATGAAATTGAAATTGAATTGAATTATTATTATTTTATTTTTTTCTCTTCAGATTGCCACGATGGAAATGATTCAAATAGGTGTGGAAGCTGTATTATTAAGTTCAAGCAGGTATTTTCCATTTACATAATTATGAATATGCTAGAACTTGTCCCATAGACTTTATATGTTTTATACATTTTTATTTGAAACCGGTGAACAGCTTTGTGAGTTATTAAACGCATGTAGCTGTCATTGACATAGCAGGATCTTCAGTCGAAAATGGAAAGGAAAAGTAACTTTCAACAGCTTTTTTTAGTAATACCATTTTCTGTGTAATTGTGGGTGTGGAAAATGCAACATCGCCCTTTCCCACTTCCTCATTATTCCAGTTGCCAAAGCTCAATTGTAAATTGTGTGGTGTGTCAGAAAATTATTTAATTACTGTTTTCTGCAAGTGTTTTGAAAAATAAGCTGAATTGCTAACCTAACCCCCCCCCCTCCCCCTCCCCCCCCCCCCCCCCCCCCCCTCATCCCCATTAGAATTGGTTTAGTGAAAGCCCTGACCTAAAATATAGTGATGATAATTTTCTAATTTATAATCAAAATGATAGTTTTTATAGTCAATTTGATCTATATATTGGAGAATAATTGGACTGAAATCATATCTTGAATATTATTATTATCATATTTTCACCAATTTTCATGCAATATTTTCTCTCTATCTGTATTTATTCACAGTGCATTGAGGATAGGTTACAACAGTCTATGTGCTTATGCTTCCGTTAATCATCTTCATATGCATGCATACTATGTTCATCACAGGTTACCAGCACAGTACTGGGTAAGGCAAATACAACTCAAAGTTGCTCTAATAACAACAAAGAAATATAAGACAAAAATCTAAATATGAGAATATTTTAGGGATTCCTCTTCCATTCTAAAATCTTTTCCATGACTTTCTATCTCTTCAACTTATATATTTGTGAATCATTATGATTATGGTTGCTTTGACACAGCCGCCAAGAAAAGTAAGATTAAAATCTTTAATATGATGTGAGAATTATAATGATTCGCACCTCTTAAAAAGGTTTTCCTTTATTTTTCTTACCTCTTGAACCTATACTTTTAAGAAACACTATGATTATGGTTGCGTTGACAGCATTGACCTGCATGCACCAATCAGTCAAACTTCTTACTTCCTTGATATTTGTACATGTTGCCTCTTTGCATGGGAATTCAAATAATGAATTCAAAAAATGAAAGAAAACCAAATGTACAGAAAGATTTCCTGTCAATAAAATGTGTACTTTCTTTTTGTTTCTCTTTGAATAATTCTACAATTATTTGTGTTTTTTAATTTAATCAGGCATACGTATTATATTGTGCATTGAATACGTAGAGATATTAGGCTCGATTCAAACTGTTGTTTCCCCATTTCTTTATCCTATGAACTGTTAATGTTTTGTTGTGCATGCCAAACATGTACTATGTGCAATATCATCACAATACCGCAATCGACAATAGTTGTGGGTTTCTTTAACTATAAAAGTCCCAAGACTAAGTTGGGTGTATATTATTTGAAGATCTTTAAAAGAAAGTTACAAAATGCAACAAAGAATATCCCAATTTGTTGTCTTTCATGATAAAAACATATCTTTTCTCATTTGTAGCCAACAAAGGAAGTGATCGGAGGGCGAGTTCATGAGACAATTGGTTGGCCCGCGCAAGCATTCATGCTACAAATGACAAAAGAGAGTTATTTTGATGGTATTAGGTAAGCATCACACATGTTTTATTTGCCCTTTACCTAAAAAGAATATAAAGCCAAAGGAAATGGGAGTACTTGAGATTGGGGGAAAAATACGAAGAAATAAAAGTAGTTCCTGTTATTTGGTGGCTGTCATCAATATGTGAAACGTGAGGGCTCTTACCTACCTGAGAATGTAATACTAAATGTGAAATTTAGGGTCAAGAGCCCTTTTCAAGTAGTTTAAGTCTTTAAGATGATATCTATATTCCTTTACGTAGATTAAATATATGGTCTAGGCAAGCAGTATACATCCGGGTGGATAGTACCATGCATGTTTATAGAATAAATTGAGCATAGTAGTTTGAAATCGTGACCATGTACATGTATGTGTATTTAGCATTTGTAGCTGTGAGTTTCACAGGGATCAAAATGGGTTTGAATTGCCTGCTCTGTTTCTTGAATACACATTTCATTATGCAAGACAGAAAATGGTTTAAGGTCTCTCCTAATTTCATTCCTGAAATGAATTTTGGCTATGTTGGTGTTCTTGCTGCCTTCAGATCATAGCCCCTGTTAGCGTTTGCAAACGGCTGATGCCAGCCGTAAGAATGGACCCCCCCCCCAAAAAAAAAAGAAAAAAAAAAGTTTTTCTAAATTTCTGGTTGCATAATCATGTATAATCTTTCTGCAGGGACCTCTTCAGGATAGTCAAGCATCTTCAAGATAGGGACATAGCTCACAACATGTTCTTCACCAGGGGCTTGACGTTAGGACCAAATCCTCAAGAAGATGGACAGACCATAAGACTAATTCTCTGGCCTCGTGTCTCCTCTTTTGGTAAGTTCTGTTCTCAGCATGAAAAGCGGCGTTTATTAATACATTAGAGGTGTGATCAAATGGAATTTTGTATGTGAAGATTCACCTTTTCATGCTATGGTCACAACTCGACGTGCATCCTTTTGCATGCATGCAAGTTCACAGCTGGGGTAGGTTCCTAGGTGTACACAGAAAGTATATATTCTGTTCAATTACGATCTGAAACATGATCCTGAAGCAAATTTGTAACTTCAAACTGATCCCATTAAAATGTCACCTGTTACACATTTTCAATCCAAATTTTTTCTAAATGAGAAAACATGTCTGGGTACCCCCCCCCCCCCCCCTCCCATTAGCATGTGTGAAAAAGAGCACAGCGTCTTTTGTTTGTATGCTATCAGACTCTGGTATCATCTCATCTGAATTTATGTTTTTTCTTCTTTTTTTTCTTTTTTCTTCTTCATTGGGAAATGCTTGAACATGAAGTAATGAAGAAATTTAATTGTAATAATTTTCAGTGTATGGGTGAAAGAGATTGCAAAGGATTGATTTGTTTTGTATGGCATGTTTCTATTTCCTGTCTCCATCATGACAGATGCCTTTTCATAAATTCTCACGTTTTGAATATTTTGCTTGAACTCCTTGTAGGTATAAAAGGGAATGATGCATTTAATGGTGCTTGTTGTGAACTAAGTGGTCATCTTCCTATCAAACGTAAGTATAGTCACCATTATTTTCATGCTTATGTTGATAAAGATTGAACCCCGATATCTCCTGGCCAAATTTTTGCCAGGCTGTTTTTAAACAATGGTGTAGGGTTAGGGCCTATTAAAGTTAAGATTGTGTTTTAGGTTTTGGTTAGAGTCAGAGTTTTTCAGTCCATGGCAATAGTTATGAATTTGACCAGTCAACTGACTTGCTATGGGTTCCAGTTGGATGACTAGGATAAGTACCAAATTTAAATTTTCTCTCTCTCTCTCTCTCTCTCTCTCTCTCCTTTTTTTATAGATACATTAAACAATAACAATATATAATTGGACTTCTGATAAAGTTTTATGTGGTCAATGGCACTTTAACGATCTGCTTTCTTATTTCTCTTTGCTAAGTTGTCTGCCTCTTTCCAATATCAACCAAACCATTTGACAGACATTTGTTTGTATTTATGAACGTTCATTGTAAGTTGTGATTAATTCTGTAAGAATTCATTTTTGTCATTACCAGAACCCCAGATTACCTTTGAATTTCCTCCATGTTTTTTGTTTGTTTGTAATGTAACAGTTGAGCAACGCTACAACGACTTGACTGACGAACAGTGCTGTGAGTTACTCGAGACAAACTCTCTCTCGCTCGAAGATTATGCAGCTCTCAAAAAGGATATCAAGAACATCTTCAAGTAATTTGGGGCTCGTATTCATAGAGGTGGGCAAGGTAAATCATGGTTTATTACATAATCACTGTTCATGCAGTGCAAAGTGTCAGTTTTTATTCTGTACAAGTTACTGAAATTCTGTAATAAAAATTGAAAATAACATGAATCCAGTCATGAAATGAAATTAGAATTAATTTCAATAAATGACGTGAATTTTGATTATTTAGTTACAGAGTCATGTTTTTTTTATCGATTTTATTTTGACAGAATGAAGAGATTCACACTTGGCACTCACACCTGAACTGAATCGACCCACCATAGAGTTAGGGTTTAAACCTGTACTACAGTTAGAGCACTTGAATGAACACCAGCCTTAGATATTAGAGCTTGCCTGTGAGATGATATGAAGATGTTATTTCCCTGTTCAGCTGAAGTTGAAATATTTATTTTGTACCACAATTATGAAGAAAAAAAATCATTGATGCTGTTGGCTCTTCTCGTGCCGTTAAAAGATATACAAGTTGTTTATCTTGAGGGTATTGTGAAACGTGATTTCAATTTTATTATACAAAGTATAATACAAGTTTTGCTGCTGTATTTTATTTGCCAAATCTATAGAAATATATTTATCTACATTAGAAATTGACTACCGTATTCATCTCAATATTAATAGAATAGATATTATGTTGCTAATTTTCTTTTTTTTTCTTTTTTTTGTATTTCATTGTTTTTCTGTATTACCATTGATTTTAGTCAAATGTGACCGTGTGTAAAATGTTATATCTTAAAGTGGCAGGTAATTGAAAAAGGAGAAGAAAAAAAACAAATCTGAAAATTAAGATTCCAGGAGTTTTTACAGGTAGTAGACCAAACGACAAATCACTGTAAAAGATGATGCAGATAAATGATGATGCAGATAAATGACACCAATTGACCAATCACTTTGATTACATTCGAAAAAAACATGTGTTTTGTTAGAACTTACTGCTTAGTTTTATACAAATCTTTTTTTATCTTGTATTCCGTTCTTATCTGAAATATTTTAGTGTAATATGGAGCTTCATTTTGGAAGGCTTTTTTTTTTTTAAAGCTTGATGAATTATTTCTTTTATGTTATCTCTCGCCTTAACATTTCTCTTGTCGTCTCATGAAGTGTTTTTTTTTCAATGCCTCCTGCTACAAGGTATAATGCATTATATAATGCATTAGTGTTACCTTATTTTACATACTGTAATACAGTAATACAGTAATACAGTTTGGGGGAACTGTAGTATAACTAAGATTAATATAATTTTTCTTTGCGAAAAAGAGCACTTAGGATTTGTACTCATTCTAATTACTTAGCTCATACAAATCCGTTATTTTATAGATTAAACATTTTAAAGTGAGTGATTTGCACTTATATCAAACAGCAATCTGTATGTTTAAATACACACAAAATTCACTTCCTCTTTTTCATGACGTATTTATTCCTAATTCCATGTTCACTCATACCCAACGCGTAATTGTACTGATTTTCATTTACACAATCCTAAAACTTTGTTAGCGCATAAGTCCATAAGATATCACGGACCAGACATTTGGAATGCACTCCCTAGGACATATTAAACAGTGTACATCTCTCTATTCATTTAAAGCTACACTAAAAAAAAACATGATTTCACAATATAATGTATAAGGTAAAATAAAAAAATATAAAGCGTTCTTTGTAAACTTTAGAAACTACATTAAATTTTGGTCTGACGTGACATAGTAATACCGATGATTCAACATTTTGGCGCATGAGGACACTTGCACTTGCACACACCACGCACCACTCGCACCCTTGTTTTTGTTTAGTTTCTCTCTTATTTCTGTCATTAACGTATAATTAGTAGCCTTATAAAGATGAGATTCATATGCTAATTCTATAATTATTTATATTGAATCCAACTGTTTATATTCACATTTAATTGTAATATATATCATTTGAGTATCATGGCCCCCCTCTTCTTGTTACTTTGCCAATATTTCACAACTCATTTTTTTTTCTTAGCTCGGTTGACCGTCTGCTCAAGCTTTTGCTTATAACGGCGACCTTCTTGCTTTCTTTCTTTACACACGCAATGGCCCAACGTTTACTCTTACTCATGTATTAAACATTTGTTTCTATATTTTGTATATTGTTTGCATACCTTATGTTTTATATAATTATCCATATTTGTTGTATAATTATTGATTTGTTTGATTGCAGAAAATAAAGTCTTTGAAATGAAAGGTAGCCGGAGGCATCATTTTATTTTGTAATCTGGATTCGATGGAGCCTTTCAAAGAAGTCTGTCTTGTTATTTTGATTTAGTTATGACATGTTCATGAATTTGTTGAGGGTATTTACGACCTCAGCCTTGTTTATTCTAAAGTCCTCCACATAACATATTCCGATGCCACAGATGTGTCAGATTTGTGAAGCTGAAACAATCCAAGTACTGGAAACAAGCAGGGCAGCTTGGATGTACACTATGATACATTTTGTGTATGTAATATAGATGTTAAAAAAGGGTATATTATTGCATGCTCCGCAATATATATTGAGTGTCACATGATAGCTTTTCAGACAATCAGATACTCTCTAAGTACCCTATTTGTATTCAGGGTAAAATATATTTGTGATAGTTAGTCTGTAACTATAAAAGTGCACTTATTGGGTGGTATTCTCATAAGTTAAGCTGGGACTAAGTCCAGACTAAACAAGAATTTTAGTTCACACTTCTATGGAATGCTAGGTGTCATCTTCCTCCTTCAATATTCATGACAAAGGTAATCTACCAACGACTTTGTTGAAATTCAGTTCATACTCATATTATCTTTTTCTTCCATTTCATTGCAAAATTAATTTTTTTGACACTTTTCATTGGGAGGATTAAAATAATCTGTACAGGGTAAATGAGTTGGCAACAGGCACTCCATAAAAGTGTGGACTAACTTGGTACGCGCTAACTTAGTACGCGCTACCGGAATACCACCCTTTTATTTTATTATTCTTCCTTTCTTATATCTGTCTTCTTTGTTAGCATTTTAGGTATACAATATGTGACAAATATTGGTAAATGATAGATGGATCATTTCTACACTTGTTTTGTGATGAATTACTTTCTTGTGTGACATTCGTCATGGAATGGTGTAATGGTAGACCTAGTGACTAGAAATGTTGCTTGTCCCTATTTTTGTAGATTCTCTAGTTGTTAGGATTGTGTGACAGACTGACAGGGTGTTTTGATAAGTATTGAAAATGAAATTGTAATCAATTTGAGATTAATTGATATATTGATATGTAATTATCCGATCAATTTGCAGAAAGCGTTTAAAAAACCAAAAGGAAATGGGAGATATTCATAAGCATACTACATTTTGTATTTTTCTATTATTCATTACAAAGCGCCTATACAGTGTGAGTCAAAAAAACTTTACACCTAGGAAATTACTAATAATTTAAAAAATAATTCAGAACAGTAAAGTATTATACATCATATGAAAGAGTGTTTTATCCTGAATCATTTGGTACCATTTTGGGGTGGAATGTGTTCACGCTTGGATGAACAGGAGGTATTGTTTGCGAGAGTGCAAAAATCGAATTGCGCCAAAGTATTAAAGTGAGAGAATGATTGAATGTATGAAATGAGATGCATTGCAGATGCTTTTTTCAGTAGCAAAGTCACACACACACACACGCACACGCACATATGAAACACACACATTAACACACCCACCCACACACACGCGCACACACACAAACATATGATAATGGTGTTCATTTGGAGTAAAATACTTTATTTTTACTTGATCTTCAAATTGTTAACGATCATCATAATTATGATGATAATGTTAATTCAAATGCTTATCATCATGGATCCTTTGAAGCTTCATTTGTGACCAGCAAGTAACTGTCCGTTCATCTACTCCTCGACATGACCTCCGTCCCTTTCGATGCACTTTCTAGCGCGATGGAGCATCTCCTGAAACACTCGACGAAGCATGCGCCTGTCACTCCCAAGTGCTTCGCTCTCAATCCTGATCCTCTCTCGTAGGTCGTTGAGGTTCGCAGGTGGGCTCTGGTACACCCGAGACTTGAGGTAACCCCAGACGAAAAAATCAAGCGGTGTTAGGTCCGGGGATCGACGTGGCCACTCCACAGGTTCTTTCAGAGCGATGATCCTGTTCCCGAAGAGTTCTCTCAACCTGGTCATCACAATCCTTGTCCTGTGAGCAGGGGCACCATCTTGTGCCACCAAATGTGCCTGAAAGGACCGTTTCTCTGACGCCTAAATCGTGCCATCTGATTCAGAGCCGGGACAACCTGATCATCTATCATTCTTAGATAGCGCTCCCCATTCACTGTCTGTTCAAAGAAGAAGGGTCCAAGAAGACTTCCATTTCCAAGAAGGCCGATCCAAACTGTCACATCTAAATTTGCTATGCGAGTGTGTGTGTGTGTGTGTATGTGCGAGTGTGTGCGTGTGTTTGTGTGACTTATTGAGTGTGACTCTGTGTGTGTTTTGATATGTGTGACATGATTAATTTTTGGTAGGGATGTTATTTGGATCTGCAAAGACCCGAATTAATACCTAAATCCCATTGTTTTATTCAAACATCACATAAGCATTATTTGGCGCAAGTCGATTTTTGCACTCTCGCAACAATGCCTCCTATTTAACCAAGCGTGAACACATGCCACCCAAAATGGACCAAACGATTTGGGATGAAACACTCTTTCATATGGTGTATAACAATTTACTTTTCATAAATGATCTTAAAATTATTAGCATTTTTCTAGGTGTAAAAGTTTTTTTTGACTCACACTGTAGTTGCCTATTTGTGGATTGCCTTCCAGATGATAATCCAAATAATGTTGTATTCTGTCCTCTTTTTTTAATACAAGAAGCTAGTGTAGTGCAATAAGTGTAGGGGTTATGTAGTCGAACTTCCTGCCTCTTGGAAGAATTCTGAACATAATGCGATTTCTTCAGATGACGCTGGGTTATTCAGAGAGCAAAGAATTTCCATTGTTTCATCTGTGATGCTATTAAGGCATGTACAATCACAGCAGCCGCCTTATCCGAAAGCCCCTTCCAGACATTTTTTATCTGGGCATACACACTTAAAACACATAATTATTGGAAACACAATAGATACCCTTGTTGAAAGTGACGAGATTATAACTTTGTGTCATCTTTATATATAATGGCATTGCTAGTTTAGCTTAGCTAAGGGGGTAGTTGGGTTTAAATGAACACTTTTAAAGTATTGATTATAATGCTTTAATATGACGATCACTATTATTATTCATGCACATCTACAATATATTTAATTGTCAATGGAAATTAAATTGAAATAAAATTGGATGATGTTGAATCATTTTCATCCCTTTCAATTCCAGCAGTTGTGTAGATATCTTTCATTTTTTAAGGTAGAATATCTGCACTTGGTTCAAAAGAAATCGAAACAAATGGAGAGTGACGAAGGAGAACCAATTATAAGAAAGCCTGAAGAGTAAATTAGTTTGAGAGAGGAAGAAAGAAAATAATAGAGAAGCAGAGAGAGAGAGATAGAAAGAGAGGGAGAGTGGTAATGGATATGGAGTAATTGAGAGTGAAAGAAGAATAGAGATAGGTTTGTGTGGAAAAACAATAGGATAATCAACAGAAGATGAGTACTTGAATGAGAGAGAGAGAGAGAGAGGAAGAATAATGGAAATAGAGAGATATGGGATGGACTCAAGAGAAAATACTAACATGGGAGATGAGAAGGCAAACAAGAGAGTGAGGGAAAAAAAAGGAAAATGAAACGAGGGGGAGAGAGTGAGAAAGAAAGAAAATGTAGTATATAGAGAGAGACAGACAGACAGAAGAAAGAGGGGGAGAGATGATGTTAGAGGAGAAGAAAGCCGAGTAGTTGAGATTGAGAGAAAGGAAAATAAAAAGAGAAATAGGCGATAAAGAGAGAGAGAGAGAGGGTTGAGAAGAATATATTATATACACGGTATATTTTCCATCGCTTGACCATTAACATACCAAGGCATTATGATTTCACGGTCGTATATT